>CBVK0102293087.1:0-10915 GCA_900067695.1 Picea abies | reverse complement strand
AGTAAAGATACAATGATTCTTAAGTTGTCTACCACAGTCATACAAAGACAAAATTAAATTTGACAATCCCAAGTCTTTAAATGAAGTGTTTAGAAAGGCTCAGATGTGCTATGATTAGTGCAAACAAAGGGATGAAATTCCCAAGATATGGAATGAAAAGAAACAAGACACAATGAATCAACTAAAGAAAGGCTTCCAACCAGTCCCTTTTCATAATATGGCAAAAGGTTTCCAAAAGAAGGACTATCATTCAAACACCCAGAGTGCTCAAAGCGGAGGTAGAACAGTTAAAATGAGAGTCAATAAAGTTGGGGAAAACCCCAAGGAACCATTGAAGTGTTTGGAGTGTGGAGAACCTCACTTGAGGAGAAATTGTCCACGCTTAATTTCCACGGCAAGAACTTCAGTCTATAACCTGCAAGAAGCTTCGACAGTAGGAGATATGGGAAAAAGTGTGAAAATAATTAATGCAGTTATGGATGGCAGGAAAGTTGATCATCAATAGACTATCGTGGAGTTTGTGTAATATCCTCAAATTTTAGAATATTAAATTCCAAGTGAATTTTGAAATAAATTTCAGTTTTTGGAAAATTCAGATTTGGAAATTATTTTCCATTTATAGAAAATATGAATTTAGAATTTTGATTGTTGTAATTAATTATTTGATGACTGTTGGGAAAACATTTGACTTTCCCAACCGTCCTCTTTTATTTGACACATGTGTAATACAAAGTTTTAATGAATTAAATGTTGGAAGAAAAATGGAATAGCCAGGTTAAAAATAACTGACCATGACTCCATGAGTGGGGAACAGGTTTGAGTTTCCTCAAGGCTAATTTTTACAAGTGGAAAATGTGGGATTTGACCACTAGAAGCCCCTGAAAATCAGGGATTTGTAAAGCTACGAATTTCCTAAGGAGGGAAGGAAATACTTGGGCACAAGATTCATATAAATACAACATATGGAAGAGGTAGGACATTGCTTAGTATGTTGGATAAAGGAAACTACTTTTTGTTATGAACAATGTTAGTGTGAGGCAAGGGAATTTTTTGATCTGTGGAAGGTGCTATAGCAAAGGAGGATCATTATAGTTTTTCCTTATGAACTCATGTTCAAGATAGGGCGTGAACATGGAAAGTAAACTTGATTGTTCTATTCTACTGTTTCATGGAACGTGGTGGTTCCATTTGTGTCCCAACATCAGATTTTTAGATATGTGCCCTTACTTGCATTCTTGTTATCATTTTGTTTCATTATTAATTGCCAAGAATGAGATGGATTATGTGATGATTTTATATACATATATATGTGCTCACTTGTCAGAAATAACAGAACTACTATATGTTCTATTTAATCATGAAATAGGGTTATACATATATAGATAATTGTATACACATATATATGTAATCATAGATAAAGAAATGAAATAAATGTTGTATGTTGCTAATAATCATTAAGTAGGGTTATTCATATATATAAATGACTGTGTATACTTATATATATGTGTTCACGCAAGAAGAAAAGATAGGACTGCTATTATGTTCTTATTAACCATTGAACTAGATATATACATTGAATTGCTATTTCAAATCAGTACAAGTACCATAAAGAAAAGATGGGATGAATAACAATCCTCATATATGTTTACATATTCATCATATTATCAACAACCACATAAATAGTGAATTCAATAGTCTACAAATGTATCGAAAAGTAGTTGTTACATTCAATGAACATTGTTCAAAATGGTTTCAAATAACATGTATATTCAATTGAAAATAGATACAAAACAACCCGTGTGTCCACGAGAGCATGATTCAAATTATGACAGTGACCATAGGTAAAAGACTTCATTTCCACTTGTAGACATAATCTAAGGAGAATGCATAAGTATGTATGCCCAAATCAGAAACTTGAATATCTTTTGAGTAGGAGGTTTTCCTTGATCCACTTTCCTCATTGTTTTAACCTGCAAAGGAGAGAAGACAATAGGTTTAGTAAACTATGATAAGTATTTAATGGAAATCAAATAATAAAGATAACACAAAACAATATTTACCTTGAATTCAACGAAGAATCTGATCGCCACTAGATCTTGTGCGACAACCTTTCCATGATCCAAAGGGGGAGGAGTGGATTCAAAATCAGCTGATGGGTACCCTCGCAAAATGAAACATAGCCCCATAATTAATTAATGTAACTGAGAATAATGTTTTTTTATACACAAAGAACAAGTAATGAATTATACAGTGATAAAATAAATACACAAGATATGAATTATAGAGTGATAAAGTAGATACATAGAGTGCTTTTACGAATCTCGACAGAGGGTAAGTAACACATTGCCTGCATAGAAAATGAATTACGAGTTACAGGACCCATTACATAGTTTCAATTCATGTCTTTGTAAACGAGGATTGAACACGATAAGCGGTCAACCCTTTTTGTAAGTGATTCAACTCTAACCAAAGAAAGTTAAGTGGCCATGGAAAATTCCAAAAAAGAAAACATTTTCAAACCAAAGGATATAGACAGAGTACGAGTAATGTTCTACCTCTTTTGTGACATCCCCAAAAATAAATTATTTTTGAAATTCAAAAATTGTTAGAGAATTATTTTCGTTTCTGGTAAATTGGAATTTAGAAAAAAGTTTCCATTTATGGCAATTTCGAATTTCGAATTTGATAAGTTGTAATTAATTATTATGATTGTTGGTTAGATACCTGATTTGACCCAACTAACTATTTGATTATGAAACTTGTATGTAAACAAAATATTGTTTTATTTATTGTAGGAGGACAAATGGAACAACCATGTTAAATTTAGCTAACCATGACTCCATGAGTAGGGAACATGTTGGAACTACCTCTGGGTTGATTGCTAACCATGACTCCATGAGTAGGGAACATGTTGGAACTACCTCTGGGTTGATTGTAACAAGTGGAAAATCAGGGATTTGGCCATTGGTAGCCCCTAAAAATCAGGGATTTAGAAAGCTGCAAAAATTCCCAAGGGAAGGAAAAAGACCTAGGAAAAAGGGATTGCTTTTGATATATAGAATATGTGAGGAGGTAGGACGCTGCCTAGTATGCTGGGGAAAGGAATTAATGTTTACTTGTTGTTATGAACATTGAATATTGAGTGTGAGGCAAGGAGAGGACTACAGATAGATGAAACATTGTTGAAGAGGAGATTTCAAGTTCACCCTCATGGACTCATGGTCAGGCTAGGGGGTGAATTAGACAAGTAATTTGGTTGTCCTGTTCTACAGTTGGGAGGAACCTGGTTGTTCCCTTTGTCTTCCCATGAACTGGTTCAAATATGTTAATCTTCTCCTTTTTGTTCTGAATGATTTTGTGTATCTGATATAATGTATCTGTTTGTACTAAGTTGAAATAGCTTTCAGAGATGACATATGTTTGTTGTATGAACTTTTATAATCACAGACTAAATTCTAGGGATGGCTCCTCCTGAATTAAAATTATAAGAATATTTATCTATGTACAAGTGAACTTGAAAGAATAGATTTGTCTATAAGTGAATGTTATTTTTTTGTAATAGAAATATTAGATAGATCTAGCTATGAGTATTTGGGTTGAGAAAATCTGTACATATATACATATAGACTCATATATATATATATATATATATATATATATATATATATATATATATATATATATATATATATATATATATATATATATATAGTGCACATAGATACAACTGCAGTTAGTACTGTGTATAGATTTATTAAAAGAACATTTAATGACAGAAATAGAAACCTCACTTATATAGAGATTTTATGTCATAGTATTTGAGAACACAAACAATACCAATAAGAAATCAACTACCTCTTCCATAAGAAATAACTTAATCAAAGAGTCTGAAACTCCTTATATCTTACTGCAGTGATATAATTAAGTCGTTGTTCTGTTATAAGATAATGCAGAAGTATAATTCGAAGATAATTATTAAAGAGTATAAATCCCTTGCTAGAAGAACTTTCTAATACTTATGTTTTCCATTCGCACAAAATAAAAGGACTCAACTAAAGAAATACACACTGTATAAAGTAGTTGATAAATTTATTAACTGTGAGTATACATGTGAAACTGTCCACTCATTATTCATGGTAGTGGAGGGTATAGAATAAGCAATTACAGCCATACAGTTTTGTACATACAACATGCGATTTCAAACTCCTACCAGCCCTTTTATCCTAAACAACGAAGAATGTACAGGTATATAAATATTGTTCTGGAAGTAAAACACAGAATCGTAACTTTACTCAGACCATTATATATACTCATGTTGGATCCAATCTAATTATTGCAATTGAAGATTAAAACACATCGAAAATAAACATAAGGAATATTGAAAGGAGATAAAATGATATAGTATTATAGATCTAGTATAAGTCGATCCAACATTCAGTGTTTGAAGCAGGGCCTATCATCTAGACGCTAACCTGGGTAATTAAATTTTAGGAAAGAATGAGACCCAAACAATAATCGATTAACAATCATTTAATTACTCTAATGAATGGGATAACCCTATAGAAAAATCATTGAAAAATTCATACTATAACAACTAGGCCCAAACCCCAAGTTACATTTGGGAATTCTTCCCCTTTTTCCAAGCCCGATAGGAATCTAGGGAAATCAATTTTGAATGATCTCTTTTAATTTTTGCAACTGTGACTGTTCAAACTCCAGAAGGGTACATAAGGGAACTCGAGTACCATTTGGGATGAGTATGGGGATGAACATTCGAGATCATTGCGTAGACGGAAAATACTGAAAGATTCACCATACGAAGATTAGAAAATCATATTTAAGGAAACTTGAAGAAGATGAAACATAATGATAATTTTCTTTTTAACACATCATTCCAAGACATTACTTAACTTCTAACCTCGGCTCACATGACCTTTCCTTGTTGTTTTCCAGCTGAAAAGTCACTCAAGGCCGAGGATGGATGGGGAAACAACTCATTGATGGGTACCCTCACATCAAACAGGGCCCATCATTAGTGTTGTGTATCAATTCAAGAGAAAAACGATTTAAATCAATACAAGGAAAAACTTTACACAGTAGTCATAAATAATGAATAGCAAGAGAAACTGTACTAAGTCCCTTCATACATGGACGGTGTATATTAATTTGAGTGTTATAAACCTTAATAATTTCTTTTATACCAGAAGCATATCTAACTGTCGAGATGAGACTACCTTTTAAAATCAGACAAACAAGCCATGCATAGACGTCATAAACTTATTTTCTTCCACACAGGATGAAATATACTTGATATTTGAGTAGAGAACCACCAGTAACAATTTACAGGGGATATATTATTAATTCAATGATTGATATAGAAAACCCTAACCACTAGTTTCAATTCATAGTGATAAAGAATATGACAAATAACATTTGAGAAATGTTGAGGGGCTTTGATGGTATTGAAGAGTTATCTTGGGATGCCAGAATCACAGAGGTCTTTAGTTCAACATTGTACAACCGATTGAGACCATGATAGAGACAAAGGGAATTATACAACACCTTGTACATTTTGCGAAGGGATTCTTTTGTGAGACTCTACCCTCCCTCAGAGAAACGAGATATCATTTACTAAAACCTATTGGGGGTGGCATATACATTAAGACAACAAATAATGCAGTGACTATAACTAAAATAAAGGTAAAATGGAGACATCAAGAAATACATAACCTTTCCATTATTCAAGCTTTAGACTGTCAAGTAACCTTCACGTCGAATGACTCAACAACCAAAATGATTTTTATAATACAAAGGGTTCTTAAAAGAAACTAACCAGATGCTCTTACCTTATTATGTGGAGTCCCAATGGAAGAGGTCCGCCCAATACATTTGATTCCAGAACGAGTCCACGACTTAAGAATTGAGTAGTTACAGAGAATGTTTGGTAACTCAACCTTATTTGTAGGGAGAAAATAGAGCCAATATCGAAAGAAGACTAATGAAAACGATATTTCTAGCTCCTATCTACTAGTCTATGGATTCTTAATGGTGGTCCATAAGACAGTATTGTAGCTAGGGCAAGGTGGCACGATTTTTGAGGGACACTTTAAACTCATGATAATCCCAAGTGGTTGTTTCCAAAATGTCTTAAAAGCTTTGGCAGAAGGGTCATTACATATTATCGACTGTATCCCAAGTTAGTCCCACCTTAATCCACAGAAAATGGATTTGGCAGACAGTTCATTCTTCTCATTCTAATTTTAGTTAGGGTTCATTGTACTCATCGATATTTAGTTAAGGAAAGGTAAGCCTCTTCTCGAGAGTTAATTCGAATAGGATGACAATTGTCCTTAAAGGGGGGAGGTGAGAACTGGACTCTTAACTACCATCCCCACACCTGGCATTCACACTTTCTAGGACCACGTTGATGGCAAGAAGTGCATTAAGTTCTTTGCACCCCCATAACCAAAGAAATGTATTGGTCACTCCAAAATTTATGAAAGGTCATTCTTAGTACTCATCTCATGGTAGGCCTTGCATGGTGCAATACATTTGGAAATGGACATATATAAATATAGGTTATTGCTTAAATGTTTTATGACGCAATATGTTTGGTAATAGTATGTTTATACATATCGAATGTTGCGTAAATATTTGGTGGCACAATGTAATAGGAAACAATTATATACATGTATATAAATTTTTGTGTAAATATTTTATGGCATAGTGGTATTTTGACTTTAGACATATATATGTAGGTTGTTGCATAAACACTTCGGTATATATATGTATAGTTTGCTAAGGACAAGAGTATAGCCCATGTGGTTAGGATAGAAGGAAACACTTATAGGATTACAAAGAGTCAAGGTTTCAAGGAGGAGATAAAGTCGTATAATTTCACTTATAAAATAGCTTTGATAAGTATTAATGTGGAAAAATAAATGATTAAGCTCCTTGTAAAAATATTTGAGTTAAATATGCCTTTATCTTGAGAATCTATGACCACAAAGAAAAGCAATTTTTTGATAATTAGAGGTACATTACATATGGTATCAGAGAAAAGGTTACAATACTTGGACCTTGAACAGGGCCACTTGATTTCTTAGTACATAATTTTGTTTATGTAAAACTAATAAAACATTTATTGTTGCAAATATAAAACCATTTTATGTTTCGTGTTGATCATGGCAACACAGGATGACGCAAAAATCAGACTTGAAGGGAATATTGAACAAAGACTTCCTGAAAATCAAAGACAGAATAGTTATGGAAGCTCCCCTACTAAGGTTCTGGAACAATGAGGAATATCATTATTGAGCTATAGGTTTTCAAAGCCGACAATGAAAAAATGAAGAAGTCACAATAGGAACAACAGGAGATAAATGAAGTCTTATTGCACAGTATAGTGACAAAGAAAATCCCAAAGGATGATAGCAATGAAGAAGAGGTTAGAAAAAGGGCCTACAAGAATTTTGGGCCTGAAGCAGAAAAAGGAGACAGTTCATCTGAAGGTACACCTTCATCTAAGGGAAAAACAAAAATGGACAAAAAAAGAAAATAGGTAGACCACCTTGAAGGAGAATTTAAGAAAATTAAACCAGCTACCTTTGATGGAGAATCCAGAACAGGGGAGGAAGCTGAGGCATGGTTATCAGAAATCAAAAAATATTTTCACATATACAACTATTCCAACAACATGAAGGTCAGAATCACCATTTACAATCTGAAAGGAAAAGCCATCATTTGCTGGCAATATTTGAAATTGTCCAAAGGCCTAAAAGAGAAACAGATGGAATGGTCTGACTTTAAGAAATATTTAAAAAACGAGTACCTATCTGAGAGCTACTATGAAAGGAAAGCCAAAGAATTTTATGAGTTACGACTTGGTCAGATGAAAATGGAGGATCTTATAAACCAGTTCTTGGAATTACTAAGGTTCGTACCTTATATCCAGGAGGAGAAGGTAAAAATCCAATGGTTCCTAAGTTGTTTACCACGGTCCTACAGGGACATAAATGAGTTTGATAACCCCAATTCCTTGAGTGAAATATTCAAAAAAGAGCAAATGTGCTACGACCAGTACAAACAATGAGAAGAGTTTCCCAAGGCTTGGAAGGATAAAAAACAAGACCGAATGAACCAACGGAAGAAGGGATACCAGCTAGCTCCTTACTGGAATGTAGAAAAAATCTTTCCTAGAAAACATTTTCACTCAAACCATCCAAGCACACAAGGAGACGGTAAATCGGTAAACTTAGGAACAAAGAAGTTTGGGGACAACCCCCGGGAAGCATTAAAATCTTGGGAATGTGGAGAACCCCATCTTAGGAGGAAATGTCCATGTTTAAACACAACAAGAAGAAATGTTATTCATAATTTGCATGAAGCTTCGATGGTGGGTGATGTAGGTAGAAGCCTGCATTGGATAAATGCAACCATCGATGGTCAGCAAGATGACCACTAGTCCTTTGTGGTGTAAATTGAAGGTAAAATCAATAACACCTGAATTTATGTTTTAATTGATCCTGGAGCTACGTTAAGTTATATCACTCATGGAGTAGTAGAGTCAAATAAACTTCAAAGGATGAAACATGCAAAATCATGGCTGGTACAGTTAGCAAAAGGAGCTAAAAGGAAAGTGGTTGACTTTATTTCTGATTTTGAATTTAGTTTAGAAGGTAAAAACATAAAAACAAATCTGAATTTTATGCCACTAGGATCTTATGATATGATTATTGGAATGGATTGCTTGGAAAAGAACAAATAAGTTCTATATTTTTATACAAAGACACTTAGTTATAAAGACGATTATGACACTACTAGAACAACCCAAGGTATACCAAAATCCATATCAATTAGACAAGTCACTACAATCCAATTCAAGAAATGCATGAGAAAGGGTTGTCAAGTTTACGCCATTCAAATAACAAATCTATTAGAAAAAGAAGATAAGCCCAACTTGGAATAATTTTCTTTCCTACGTGAACTCAAAGACATATTTGTTGATAAGATACCAGAATTACCTCCTAGAAGGGAAATAGACTTCTCCATAGACCTACTACCTGGTTCAACCCCCATCTCGAAATCACCTTACTGAATGAGTCTACCAAAATTGACAGAATTAAAAATACAACTGTAGGAGTTATTGGACAAAGAGTATATCAGACTGAGTGTTTCACCATGGGGAGCACTAGTCCTCTTTGTGGAAAATAAAGATAGTACTCTAAGACTATGTATCTATTATAGACAATTGAACAAAATGACTATTAAGAAAAAATACCCCTTACCTAGGATAAATGATCTGTTCAACCAAGTAGGTGGGGCCAAGATGTTTTCAAAGTTTCATTTACAATCTGGTTATCATCAAGTTAGGATAAAATATGAGGACATAAACAAAACAACATTTCAGACAAGATATGGACACTACAAATTCATAGTCATACCTTTCAGACTCATTAATGCACCAGCCATGTTTATGTGCCTGATGAACAATATTTTCAGTTAGTATTTAGACAAGTATTTATCAATGATATTCTGGTTTATTATAAAATAGAGGAAGAACATGAAGAACACTTAAGAATAGTTCTGCAAACTTTGAGGAAACACAACTGTACACCAAATTTGATAAGTGTGATTTTTATCAAAAGAAAATACAATACCTAGTACATGTAATTTCAGTAGAAGGCATTGCAGTCGACCCTAAGAAAATAAAAGACATATTGGAATGGTTGGTAGCTAATGATGTAGCGGATATCTGGTCATTCATGGGAATCACTGGATATTATCACACATTTATAGAGGGGTTTTCCAAAATATCCTACCCTATCACGTCATTATAGAAGAAAGGGACCAAGTTTAATTGGTCACAGAAGTGTTAATACAGTTTTAACAAGCTGAGGGAATTATTGACAACTGCATCCATATTGAAGGTAGTAGACCCAGATAATGACTTTATCGTCTGTGTTGATGTGAGTAAAGAAGGAATAGGTGGTGTCCTAACTCAGGAAGGACACGTGATTTGTTATGAGTCCCGAAAATTAAAAGAACATGAGTGAAACTATGTCACTCATGACTTAGAAATGGTAGTAGTAATACACGCCTTGAAAATGTGGTGACGCTACATAATGGGAAGAAAATTTCTATTACGGGCAGATCATAGTGAAGTGAAATATTTGTTTATTCAGCTAGATCTTAATGAAAGGCAAGCAAGATGGATATAATTCTTGAGCGAATTCGACTTTGAGGTAAGACATATCAAGGGTAAGGAAAATAAGGTAGAAGATGCCCTAAGAAGAAAAGTCCATGGGCTATTCGAAATAAATGTATGTAGAGAAGAAAGTGATATGGAACAAAGAATAAGGACATCAGGTATTAACGATGAAAATTACACTAAAATAATGGCAGAATTATAAAACAATACTGCAAACTCAGATAAACCAAATCTGAGTCTCCACAAAAATGGACTATTATGATTCAAAAACAGACTTTATATACCATATTCAGTAGATTTAAAGATAACAGTCTTGGATGAAGTTCATAAGAAACCATATTCTGGCCATCCAGGATACCAGAAGACGATAACAACACTTAGAAAATTATTTTACTGGCCTAATATGAAGGGAGAAACAATAGAATATTTGACTAGGTGCCACGATTGTCAACAGGTTAAGGCTGAGCACCGACATCCATCCTACCTACTACAACCATTACCAGTACCAGAATGGAAATGGGAGACCATATTGCTAGACTTTATTACAGGTTTGCCAAAAACTTAGAAACATAATGACTCTATTATGGTTGTAATCGATAAACTCAGTAAGTCTACACACTTTATTCCTATAAAGTCTACTTTTAAAGCTATAAATATCGTTGAAATATTTATGAAATAAATTTTTAGACTGCATGGTATTCCTAA
>CBVK0102293066.1:0-10657 GCA_900067695.1 Picea abies | reverse complement strand
TGTGAGTCTGGTTAGCAAGTTATCGTCAGCCTGCATCCATCAATGAAACAAGTCAGTGATCAAAATCAATATCATAATATACTTGTCATATGTCACATATGCAATATAAAAAACATTCAAACCATAACAGTCCACTCCCTGACTCGATCCAGAGTCCAAGGAGGTCCATCGATGCCATAGACATCCTTAATCATTCCAGAGTCCTACACACTCAGAAAAATCCAGTCAATAGCACATGTCGATATAAATATAACATTAATAACATATCATGAGATCAACAACATTATCATAATCCATAATCGAAAAAGGAAATCGTATAATGAACTAGATCACTTGCATGCAAGCATCCTCAAAGAATACGTCCAATCAGGTGACCGCAAGAGCAGGATGTTACATCATAATTCTATAAAATAGTTTACTACATAAAAGTTGGATTCTGATATTTCTTGTCTATTTCCACAATACTTGTATCCTGAAAAGGGTTTTTGCATAAATAAATGTAATACATAAGATAATAAAGGTATTTGGCTCTTTATCTATGTGCATAGCGAATTTACTATATTTTTCCTAATAAAAATTACTCATATCAATAAACGGTAATCCATAGACTATCATTTAATTTATTTTCTTTATTTTTTACAAAAAGGACATTATCTTTAAGAGTAAATAATATTCTATAGTCATATTAATATTTTATTTCTACTATATTTCCTTTATATTAATGCTTAAAGAAAGTGTTATTCTTTCCAATAAGAGTTAAACTATAGCCTGTAATATTCCTCATTTTTGTCTATTAAATGAAACGGAAGTTATATTAATCTCATGAGTAACTTAATGTTACAATAGGTTATAGAAAAATATAAACTATATCATTTTAGAAATTATTCTCTACTCCAACACTGAGAAATTATTCAATATAGAAATAAATGAAATTTAGAACACATATCTAGGTCTAATTCATAAAGTGGAAACCAACTAAGTAGAGAACTAGTTCCTCTCAACAATAAACTAGAACAACCAAGATTTCCTATTCCTATCACCCCGAGCCTAACTCATTATTCCATGGGGACTAAAAATTGCACAACCTTTTCCAAAAATGTCAGATTTTGACTTTCTCAAAACCATCAGATTCAAGTTCACCTCACAAGTACTCAACAACATCCTATATCCTTTATACTTGTCTTTTCTCATGTTTTACCAAGAGAAAATAACTTTCCTAGGTATTTTTCCATGTTAGCCTCATCCCTAACCCTAGGGAATATTCTAGGCTAACTTTGTGTTATATTGTTCCCTCACATCCCTCATCTTTGGGAGTAGGATTAAACTTGTCCTCATGGACAATATTTACTCTAGTGGTTTTTATCCCTTTTCACTCTACCATATAATAATGATTTACTCTTTATAAGGTGATTCTTTGATCAATTTGTTTCTAGTAAAACAAAATAAATTAAAATAATATTTATAAAAATATTCATCATCATCAATGCTTATGATGATATAGTTTTTCCACATAAATTGTTTTCCAAAAATTTCACAACACAACCATCAAATTAAAATATTCAAATGTTTATAAGTGGAGGGATATTACATGAGGGGACTATGTACTAGAAACCATCCATCCTACACCATTTGGAGAAGTGATGGATGGAATCAAGTGAGCGAGGCTTGAAATATTTACCTCAAGTGGCAGACAATTGATATGAAGATAGAGTACCAAAGGGGAAGTGAGAGTTGTTGTCTCCCAAGGAGGATTTGTGCAGAGTTGAGAAAAGTTGGTCACACAAAGGAAAATGAGAGGGAGGATGACATGAGTAGAAGAGGGAACTAGATGGAGCCAATGAATGATGAAGGTGGGAGATCACATCTTCACGTGGATGCACACCTAAAATTCGAGGAAGATGATGAAGGGGAGAGGTCAAAAAGGAGATGATGAGAAATATGGGAAGGAGAGAAAGGGGAGGATAAGATAGGGAGACAAAGGGTGCCATGATGGAGGAATTTGTTTACACAAGGTAGATCAAGAGGAAAGCCATGTGACAATTGAAAAGAGGGAAAAACATAAATGAGGGGCCTACCAAACCAAATAATAAAGGTCATATTCCCAGTTCATGAGAAGAGGGGGATATGGAATAGGGTTGATGTTGGAGCTTCCATAAAAAACAAGAGAATCAACTTCTCCCTTGACACCATGGTTTTCCAAATGGTCTAGTAATGAGTTCAAACCGATTTTCACATGCCATGAAAAAAATGATTAAATTCCTTGAGAATTCCTTGGATATGGTTTAATATTGAGGGGAGACTTACGTCCACTAGAACAGTAGATAATGAGAGGTGTCCTATACTGTTGTTGGAATCCTCCATGACTGGAAGGATTTTCATTCCTATATCCTTGGAGATTGACAGTTCCTGTAGGAGAGCATATGATTCTTCTTGGTTATCAATGAAAATGCCAAAGTTCCAAGATTAAGTGGACACAATATTCCCTCCAGGTCCATATAAAACCCCTCCCACACTTATCACCATGGTGTTCTAAAATATATTTTTTGAATGTATTGCTTCTTCATTATGATTTGATGATATCCTAAATTAATATCCAACTTAGTAAATAAAATTTATCCATGCAATTAATCTAATAATTAATCAATGATAGGAATAGGAAACTTATCTTCGATGGTCATTTTGTTGAGTTCTCTATAATATGGACACATACTCCATGAACCATCCTTTTTTGTAACCATCACCACCAGTGAACAAAAATAACTTTGGCTAGCCTGAATGATGATGGCCTTTAACATTTCTTGGATCATACACTCAATATCATTCTTCTATGCATATGGATACCTGTAAGGCCTAATGTTAGGTGGTACACTTCTTGATTGAAAATGAATAGCATGGTCATGATCTCAAGTAGGTGGAAGACTATTAGGAATTTCTCCAAGTACTTTGGAATGATTATTGATAACTATTTGCTTATGTAATAGAGCATAGGATATGTATGTTTGAACATCTAGTGAGCATAATTGTGCATTTACACCATGGTGTCCCTTTTTTATTAATTTTATCATGTTATCAGAGCTTATCACATTAGATGATTTCCCTTGGATACCTATAAGGTTAATTTCCTTTCCATATAAGGAAAATATCATGAAAATATCTTGAAAATTAAAGGCCTTGTTTCAATGATTGTAACGATTGGATGCATAATGCAAAACATCGACACCACTGATTTGGATGGAAATCATGGGACTATCCAAAAAGTACTCCCCCATATTTAGCTTAATACTATGACACTTCCTAGAACAATTTATTGTACCACCATTTTCAATCATCACTTGAAACTATTATCTTTTGCTAATTTGTAATTGATGAAGTTTTGGGTACTACTAGAATCAATCAACAATATTACCTTTTTGTTTTTTATGTATCCCTGTATCTTGAGGGTTTGTTGAGTACTAATGTTAGCCAATCCATGACAATATATTATTGGAGTAGTGTCTTCTAGATATAGGTGTTATGATGGTTCCACTTCTTGATCGTTTTCCTCTTCACAATATATGTAGAATAATTTCTTATTACCACATTTATGTCCCTTATTGTACTTGCTATCACAATTGAAACATAGTCCTTTTTCTCTTGTTTCATTCATTTTTTGAGGTGTCAACCTTAGAATTTGAGTGAGGTTAGGAGAGAGAAAATGGTGCTCTCTATAGTTGCTAGTGGTCACCCTTCTAGTAGCCATGCATTTTTATTTTCCACTTTCCTTTCCATATTAAAAGCTTGATCTAGGGATATAGTTTCTAAGATTGATCTAGGGATTTAGTTTCTAAGAGATAAACCTCGTGTTTAATATTCTTCTTTAGTGTCCCCAGAAAGAGATCCATCAAATTATCCTCAGGAATGCTCTTTACCATGAGACTAAGATTTTAGAATTGTTGAAGGTGTGACAAAGATTTATAAATTTACTAAATAATGTATTTCTCTTAATATTTCCATAATTGAATATCAATTGATCCATAAAAATGGACGAAGAGTTAATATAATTTTTTTTTCTATCACAAAGCCATTGATACCAAACAAATTGATCATTTTCTAAATATAAAGATGCAATAGATACCTTTTATAATATTGCCACTTGGTGCAAATCAAAGTATTGCTCCATCTGGAATATCCATGTTATTGGATCCTTACCATCAAACTTCCCCATATCGATATTTGTAATGAAGTAATTCCATGATTCCATATTGAAGCCTTGATAATTTGAATCTTGGAGTAATGAATGATCATGATTTTGAGATTCAAAATTTGTGCACTCCAAAAATGAAAAAATACCCCCCATATGTAATTGAGTCTCAAAAACCGTGTTCTCCTTATTTTAATGTTTTCCTTGCATTTTGATATCTCCTTTAGGGATTCGATCATTTATAACATGAAATATGATGGAAGACATGGATTTTTTCAATTCTTTCATGTATTTTTTTTTTTCTTTATTTTCATCCATCTTCTTTTTCATGACATTCTTGTATTCATTTATCTTCTTATCCATCTTATTTTCCATTTCAGTCATATTTTTATCCATTTATTGAATTTTTGTTTATGTCTTTATCAATGCATCACTTGTTATTGACCTAGTACTCAATTCATTAAGTCGTTCCTCATATTTCAGTAGCATGTTATGTTTCTCCTCATTTTTTTATGAGTTATAGATGAGGCTTCTGGAGGTTTAATTGGTTTGAAAATATATTTTGGATACATGTGGAATAAAAATAATAATACTCCTCAATTTCCTCTTTATCACAAATTTTGAATCACCAAAAACAAATCTTCAAATAAAAAGTTATGTCAATTTTAAGTTGTGTTCCTTTCAAACCATTAATTTGGAGTATATATGGATGGTTAACTTTTGTTCTAATATATATTTGAACATTGAACCCTTGTAAGTATGATATTTCATCATGTACTACTCTAATATGATTTTTTAAACTCCTAAAATTTCATAGTTTGAATCTTTACTGATAAAAGGTTATAGCACAAACACAAAAATGACAACTAATTTCAGGAATAGAAAAAATCTCCAAATTCCACAATATATATCTCACAAATTATAATGATTTAAAATATGAAAATAATTTCATATATAACTTGCTATGTGTCCTTGAGATTCTAAAAATTCCATAGTTTAAAAGGTCACAAAAAAGAAGTTACAACAAAAATAACAAGATGAACATTTTAAAATTGATTTCAATATTAATAACAAGTCTCTCCTTTCATGAAATATTTATCCAAAATTGTAGTGAACCAAAACTTGAAATTTTTACCACATGTTCTATGAAATGTCTCTCGTGTCTCCATAAACTTTCACTATGAGAAAATTCCTAGAAAAAAAGTTATACTGAAAATTCCAATATGACTCGTTTATAACTAAATTCAATATGGGCCACAAACCCTATATTCCATAGGCTATATCTACTAAATTATAAGGAACCAGACCTTGAAATTTTTACCAATGTACCTTTATATATCACCTAAGTCCCCTTCATCTTTCATGGTTTGGAACATCCCAGAAAAAATGTTATAGAGAAAATTCCAAGGTGTCTCAGTAGGAGGAGAACAACCCTAGGATTGTAATCTCTGATACCAAATGTTAAGATACAACACCTTAAAAATAATAAAAGGTTAATGAATACAATCTAATTTTAGGGGGAAACCTCATTTTACAATGTAAAAGTTCATAATACAATATAAGATGAGATAAGATGATCTTAATACCAAGGAGACCAAGGAAATCATCTTATCCCATATGTTGTAATTGTGGTTGTTATTTTTCTACTATTACTTATCAATTGTCTTTTAAGTTTCTTTACCACCTAGTTGACTCTCAAGTTTAGATGATATGAATGTTTAAAATTAATTGTTTGAATAAGTGTATTGAAAATATGAGTGAGAAAGAGTACCACCTATATAAGAACACCTATATAAGAATGAAGAGATCTTAATAAAAAAAATTAATAATAACTTATGAGGTTGAATATTGTCCTTAAGATGAAAAGAAACCAACAACCCTTTTTTTAATATATCAATTGAGATGAAAATAAAACAACGAATGTGATACACAATTAGATCTAAAAATTAAAAGTAACATGGTTTTGACAAGGTCCTTATTCACGAACTGAAACAAACGTAGGTTTCCACAGAGTTTGGGAGGAGATATTTACAGGGGGTGTATTGTAATCCACATTTATTAAAAACATATAATCATATATCAAAATGTATATTGAAAAATGTTCTATCTAATGGATTCTTCTGGTGGTAATTGGAGTTATCTTTCAAAATATATCACCCAAACAATCCATGCAGTCATCGTGGAAAAATTAAAAAACAATGGATTTTAAATCAATGATAATTTCACTTTTGAGACTTTAATTTGGATGATTAGTTTTACAAATTGGTTTAATTTTTTGAGGTGAATTGAGATATATATAATTTTCCTTCATATTATGAACATAAATTTACATAATTTTATCTAAAGGCCACCACCCTCTTTTAAAGGAAAACTCCTTAAAAACCATGAAAACAAATTGCATGCCCAATGGAGTCACCAATTATGTTTGAGAAAAATATCTTATATGGATAGGTGATCTCTCTCACTAATATAATAGACATCATTGATATAATTTGGATAGAACTCAATGGGTTTTTGTCTACATATAATTTGTATTTTCGATCTATACTAACAAGAGAGGAGACCACATCTTACCTCTACTGGGTGGTTTTCCCATCATATCCATGTTTATGCAATTCCCAGATATACTCCAAGCTCTTGTAATTAATTTTAAGGACACACATACAACACCATGAACCCTTATAAACCTTTCTTAGTATAAAATAAATATAATTTAGAAACTGCTCAAAATGAAATTATATCTACCAATATAAAGTATGGAATAACACAAATCACATGAGTTGAAGGGGAGAAACACCATAGATCTATATATTAAAAATAGTAAATTACACCATAGCATGTCTAACCTTGAGACTATTGAGTTACGTTGCATCTCCAAGTTTCTTGAGACCCTTTCTTTTCCACTCTTGATTTCTCTCCACCAGAATAATGTCTCTCAAACTCTAGTTCCCATTATCCCCTTGATTTGTCTTATTATTATAGGAATTTAAAGGATATTTTAGATAGGCTTAATGGCTTATGAATTAGGTGGATAAAGGCAAGATAGAGATAGGATTGATGACATGTGAAGTAAGCAAGTACAATTCATAGATAGGCTTGATGACATGTGAACCAATAAATTACAAGTCATAGATAGGAGTGATGGTATATGAATTAAGAAATTACAACTCATGAACAATTGTATGTTCAATTATATGATTTTTTCAACCTATTATGATATTTTTCTCTCTTATGATCATTTTTCTCAAGTTCCATGCTCAATTATAATATTTTTACAGCATTATGAACTTTCTTCTCATTTATGAGTTTTTCCTCAATTACAAAATAATTTTTATTTCATAATTATGAAATTGTGACAAACCAATTATTTCTTTGTGAAATAATTATGAGATTTTTAATCAATTATGTAATTTTAGTCTTATAACATCTAATAACATCCTTGTAAGGCCTATGGTGGAAAATACAAGCATAACAATTACTTGTCTATTATGCCTTCTATATTTTTTCTATGGATGGATAACTAGAGAACCTTCTTAAGGATGATGTTTTGTGGATGACTTTACAACTTCTATGGATTTTCATGTCTAGATTTTATGGATGAAAATGATTTATTGAGTAAGTGGTCTCTAAATCTTGTTGGATTTTTTTATGAATGATTATTAAGTGTAATTATACTTCTCTAGTGGTGGTGGTGCATTATCTTCATATTGTTCTTGGACAAATCTCTTCATTTAAAATCTTGGAAGATTATTAGTGAAGTATATTCCCTTGAATTGCCCTGAATTTTGTAAGGTACTAGGTGGATTTTCTAGGGTTCATAGTGGACAACCCTAGATATCACCCTACATATACTTACATCCTATCAAAGGAGGTCTTACTTGGCCCGATATGCCCCAAACAATTACAAGGAACTATAATTCTCCCATCTAGTCAATCTAAAATTCGTAACTTCATATTTTATCAATGTTTTAGGGTAAACATAGGGTTTTTTTTTATCTCACATTTATTTTTCAGACATTAAAAACTTTTACATCTCTAGATTTCTTGCATATGTTTTACCTAAAATTCTACAGTTTCTTGCATATTATTGACCTAAACTCGTAAGGTTTCTTTCATTTTTCACGTAAAATCATTTTAGTGCATAAAATTTGTCTTGTTGATTTATATTGATGCATAATTAAGGAAATATGTCTTGTCTTAGTTGGTTTTTATATGCCTTGTAATTTTTAGATGTTAAAAGTTAATCAAATCCTATATTTATTCATTATTTTAGCCCTATTTTCTACCAGTTTATAACTTGTTTTGAGGCTTTCATTGTATTGTTGTTTTAACTTATTTATTTCTATAATTTATGCAAGTTTTACAATATCCATTGTTAAATTTAATATTTGAATGGTTTGTAGATTATTTTGCATGATGTTGTTAGTTGGTAAACCCCCTAAATCTATTTTAGAGCACTTGTAACTAGATTTGGAATTTACTTTGAATAAACTAGCTTGTTCTCAACTTCCTTAATATTTCTTATTGGTGGTATTTTGGGTTGACACTTACAATGTATTATAATTTATTATGTCTTTCCTTAGGACTCCTAATTCCTACTAGGGGAGCCTCCCTTTTGTTGGATGCACTCTTCACTAAAAAGAGCGAAGTTGTTGCTAAGGTGACAATGGTAGCACTTCCAATGTTCCAATAGACATGGAACTTTATGAAGGATGTGTAGTAAGGTGTTAGAATGTGTCGCAACATTATGTATTTGGGGGCAATGTGGGGTATCAGGGGGAGTAGTAGGGGGTATCAAAATGGGTATCTACTGAAAATATGAGTTTTTTATTGGAAATATGTTTATGGAGGGGCATTAAACAAAATGATTTTGGTAGGTATTTATCAATATCTAGTGAAATTAGGCTCATTATTCTTTAATATCCCACAAATGCATATGTTATCTCATAGGTTCACTAAGTGAATACTCCGTACAAGTGAAATTATTTTTTGAGAGCTAAAAAGTGTTCTAAAATGATTTGGAACTAACTTAGTCAACATTAATTATAGATGACTATCTTAGTTCTAGTTGTTGGAATTGTATCACCATTCATTTCAATGCATTTTGTCATCGAGTGTACTACACTATCTATCCTTGGTTCAATATTGTCTTCTCTTCATTTTGGAATAGGATAAGTCTTAGTTTGTGCATGGGTGGAAAATATTATATGGTTTTGTATTGGAAATATCCATCACTGCGATTACAAATTGGCATATTGTTAATTTCCATAAATCTCTTTCCTCATAAAATAATTGATTACAATTTATACCAAACACCTAGAATTGTGGTTAGTTTCGATAAATCTCTTTCATTATGATTAAATTTTATACACAATTCCTGATATTTTCTAAAGCTTGAATAAGATTTTTACATATATTGATTCACATGAGTCGCCCATTGACATTGAACCAGATGACATAAAATCTAAACAACTAAGAGATTGATTTTTTCTAGATTGAAAGTAATGTGAAGTTTTAAAATAATTTAAGTTGTGTGATGGAAATAGATGTTCTCTCAAATTTGTTTTCATTACATGTTTATTTTTTATTTTTATTATTATCATTAAGAACATATGTTTCCTCATAAGAGGTCACAAGTTCAAATACATAGGGGGGTAGGGTATGCACACCTCCATAGACTTTAGAAGTCAAATCGTTGTGTGGAGGGTGTCCATTGTCCCAAAAACAAGGGGTCTCATACACCAATTTGGTGTCTCGCTTGGCCGTGACCTTAAAATTATATTATTATTATTAAATTATGATGATGATTATGATGATGATACCTGAAAATTAAATTATTATTATTAAATTATGATGATGATTTGATGACGACGATGATGATGAACATGCACGGTATTAGACCTTAATAAAGTAAGAGATTACTTCTATTTATTTAAAATTGTATTTATGTACTCAAAAAGCATTGTTCCAAGATCATCATAGTTTTGATGACTTAGGTGTTCAATTTTTATGTTTTTCCAACAATTAATGTATTATATTCTTTTATTATTGTTTAATATGAAAAAGGATCAAAATTGAAAGATAGATATCCATATAACAATAAGATATATCCTTAGGGAAACCCTAAAGGGGGAAAAAACCCTGCAAACTTTCCTTAGTATAGATTCCTCCAACATGTAAAATGTCATACGATTCTCTTTCATGAAATCAATACCAAGCAGACCCAAAAATGAACCAAGAATAGCCTCCTATATAAGTGCGTACTGCTCTCTTGTACTTATATTCAATGAGTGATCAAAATTACTCAATATAACCTCTATTTATACTTTAAATGACCCAAAAGACATGAATTATCAATAAACCCTTTCACTATTACACTTATGAATAACCAATACAATTACACTTAGGAATAACTTCCGAAATTACATAAAATCACAACACTCCCTCTTAATGAGGAAGGTATTCTATCTGGCACAG
>CBVK0102293063.1:0-11481 GCA_900067695.1 Picea abies | reverse complement strand
AATAATCCTCTTAGCCATGGCCTAGTTCTTTTTATGCTTTTCCTTGGCCTCATCTTTCTCTGGTTCTAGAACTTCCTCCTCAAGAAATATTTCTAAATCATGTTCGTCGAGAAGGAGACCTACTTTGTACTTCCATGCTCTGAAGTTTTCTACTCCTTCCAGCTCCTCGTCAATATTGGTTTTGGTAGTCATCTTTCCTTGGAAGGTGAAGTCAATTTGCCAAAATACTTCCAAAAATCTATAAAAAATCTTCTTTTACAGGCCTGTTGTGATACCATGTTGAATTTTAATGTTTTTCTAACAGTTAAAGTATTATATTTTTTTATTATTATTTAATATGCAAAAGGATCGTAAGTGAAAGATAGATATCCACATAACAATAAGATATATCCTTAGGGAAACCCTCAAGGGGGAGAAAACCCTGCAAACTTTCCTTTGTATAGATTCCTCCAACATGTACAATGTCGTACAATGTCATACAATGCTCTTTAACGAAATCAATACCAAAGAGACCTAGACACAAACCAAGAATAGCATCCTAGATAAGTGTGTATTACTCTCTTGTGCGTATATTCAATGAGTGATCATAATGACTCGATTCTAAAAGACCTAAAAGACATGACTTATCAATAAACACTTTCACAATTACACTTAGGAATAACTTCTGAAATTACATAAAATCTCAACATTAGGGCCTTAGGAAGATCTGTAAATTGGGATTTAATTTGATAATAGGAAATCTAAGAGGAAGTGTTTTTCTTCTTCTACCATCTTAATGTCCCAAAGATAACATATTTTTCATGAAAGGGTATAATATTTTTTTAAAAATGTATATATTTGAAATTTATAAAATCAAATTTATTAATTCTTATCCTTTATCCTTTCATATAATGATAACCTATTTAAAAATATCTTTAAATATTAAAATACAAATAATAATTGATAATAAATAATTTTGATTTAAAAATATCTTTAAATACTAAAATACTAATAATAATTTATAATAAATGATTTTGATTTAGTTAATAAAATCTGAATCCAAGGGATTTGGATATTTATCCCAAGTGTATAACCAAAAGAGGCGCATCAACCAACTTAGTTTTGCTCTACTACAATTATCAAGATCATAAACCCTCGATAACAGGGTGGCCAGGTAGAAGGTCAGGAGGCCCGCTAGGGCATGTGGAAGGTCAAGATACTCGCTCTAAAATCGAGGTATTCTGAGATTTGTAGATATATAAATGCACTGTGCGATAAAGGAAGAAGATATCCCGCTTGCTGGTTATTTAGCCCAGTGAAAATGGCGGAGCAGACGGCGGACTCGTGGAAAAATTTCCTTCGTTTTTTTGGGGAGGAGATCCTCCTAAAAAAATTCATTCAAACTTTGGAGCAACGCCTTCCGCAACAGGGAGGAAACGAGGGTTTTCCAGAAGCAGATAGAGACGACGACGACGAAGTTGATGACTATATTTATGTAATTACGGACGACTGGTCCCCCGAGTTGTATCAACGAGTCCAAACTACCATTCAAGAGGAAGGGCAACCGATGCCATTGCAACTTTATGTAGCCCTTCAAAACCGTCTAGGAAGTGCCACATTCAAAAGAAATGAAGCATTAGATAACCTGGTAGAGTTTATAACTGGCCCTCCCCAAGACCATCTGGCACTCATGGGTCAGCTCTTGCAGTCGGTTTACACTGAGCTAACGGGAATTAACATTGTGTAAATTTGTAAAATGCATGTTTAAGCTGGTACTCTTTGGCTTTTTCGAGCCCAAACATGGAATTCCTGGCTGTTTCCGTTATATGATACATATGAATTTAACGAGATAAACCATTAGTGAGTATTATTGGTTGGGTACAGAATCCTCCACACATTCTCGTAATTTTTATTTCTATTTGAACCATTATAAGTGCAGTAAAGGTATTAGACAATGCAAATGGTTTATTTTCAATCTATAATATGTGATTCATTGAAGATTCAGACAACAGAAACAGAAATTGCAGGAGTAAAAGCACTCCTCTCAGTGATAGAAACACAAACTTCCTGCATGGATCTATATCTACATAATTATAATAATAGGTAACTGTTGTTGGTTGTACATGGAAATATATATTTATAATTATTGTGTTAGTAGATTTAATAAATAAGAACAGAATTATTATGCTAATGGGTGCATGTATTTCTTTCTGGATGTTCTTGCATGTATTTCTTTCTGGATGTTCTTGATACAAATTAGAAAGGCCATAAGGCAGATACACCTATATGCGCAGACCATACAATGACCCAAACATACGTTCAAAATATACTCTGAGCAACTCTATAAACTTAATCAGTTTTCCCACACGATAAAAGTTTAATTCTTCCTCTTAACCCACAGTGTTAAATACATCCAAAATAAATGTTTAACACTTCCACTTAACCCACAGTGTTAAATACATCCCAAACGATAAATGTTTAATTCTTCCACTTAACCCACAGTGTTAAATACATCCAAAATAAATGTTTAACACTTCCACTTAACCCACAGTGTTAAATACATCCCAAAAATAACATGGAATATCCCAAAAATAAAACTTGGAACAAAAGGATGATGGCCATGCAAATTTATAGCTTATCAGACTTACCAGAATTCATCTTGGATGATGCCCATGCAAATTTATAGCTTACCAGAGTTAATCCATAACCGTTTTTACAAAATATGAACTCGTACCTTCCCAATAGCTTGGTTAATGCATCAGCCACCATTTGGTTTTTCAAAGAAATTTAGGATTATTTTACAGTTTCAATTCACTGAGTTTTATTAATCTCAGTTTTAAGACTTCTGTGATCAGAGTTATGCTGAAATAGTTCCATCCACAATGCTTATCTCATTGCAGATTCAGTGAATCCAACATATATGGAGTAAAGTTAATGGTTGACTTTGTCCCAGATCAATGAATTACAATGTGTTGATGCAGGAGCATCGTTGGCAAGCGCGCAGAAGCTAGGACCACTCAGCACATGGGAGTTTTTCCAAAACTTCAACGTTGGTAGTTGCAGCCGATTTTGAAATCCGCTTTAACTCAGCGTCGGAATTTACCTTTGGAGGCACACTTGAACCAATGCCAAAATTTACCCTTTGAGGCACATTTTGAAAGTCGCAAGCGGAGCAAGAGTTTCCATTACGACTCTGGATTGAGACTGGTCTAAGATAGCGAGTAGATAAATAGGCAGGGGAAACCCTAAAAATCTCTTGAAGTTAAATAGAGTTTTGGTACGCCCAAATAGGGTTAGCTGCAATACAGAGGGAGAGTAGTTGTAAGAGAACTGCAAGCTAGTAGGAAATCCCAGTTTTCAGTGATTGTAAATTGAATGTATTTTGTAGCCATTTTGGCACTTGTGAATATAACAGAAGGAAAATTGATTTATGGTGGGTGAACAGTGTTTGTATTTTCTTGTTATTTCTGGTTTTTTTTTATGAGTAAATGAATGAATCTCTTTAGGGGAGGATGGAAGTGTGAATATTAGTTTTTCATTTTGAATTGTTTCTCTTTGTTTTAAGCTCTACAAGGTGTGCATTGAGCAAAAGATGAACGCCAGGAGATTGGGCGAGTAATTTCTCTGTGAAAAATCCCTTGGATCTAAGTTATCGAGATCCCTTAGACGCAAGGAGTGTGCGGGAAATCGAAGTCTGGACAAGGCAAAGCTTAGAAAGAATAGCACCTCGGATAAGTGTTATCAAGATCTAGGAACCCATTTCCCAGGAGAAACAGAGGTCAAAACCTTCGGGGACTTAGAAAACTTTCTATGTTTGAAAGGCTAAAAGCTCAGGTGTAGGAGCATTATTGGCCATTAGATCATGGTGGATAATCAACAGTCGCTTGATTTGAGACAAGTGTGCAAGCGTTAACGTTGTGTAAGTCTAGGAGGGAAAACCCACAAAGACTTGAATAGATGGTAAAGAGCCTTGAGGAGGAAACGTCGACATCCCGTGGGCTGTTGGATCAAGTGGAATTGCGAAAAGGTTAACGACGAGGGCCTTTTAATGCCCAAAAATCAGGAGGGATAACATTCGTCAATCCCCAATAAATCTGGACCGTTGGTCCATTTCATGATATCGGTTATCGCAAGTTGGAAGGAAAGAGGTCCTTGATTTCTAAAACCCCGAGACGCGAAATCACAATTCGCGAGAATAAGATCTGGACCATTAGATCTTTAGGGGCTGAGGGTCGTCAATTTCCATCGTGAAGTTGGGAATCGGGAGTACGAAGGGACAATATTCCGAGACTCTCAATTCGTGAAATCCAAACAAGATCAGGGCCATCGGATCTTCAGAGGATTAGGATCGTTGATCTGCAGTGAGGGAGTGTTTCAACATTTCAGTGACCGGGAGGAGGAGTGAATGAACTTCGTGAAGAGCGAAGTCGCGAAATACAAAATGGCGAAGTGATCGCAACCATCAGCCAAGGGGAGATCTAGGCCGTAGATCCCACGTCATCACGATTTCGGCATTCAGGACTTAGAGGAGCCAAGGAATCGTGGTATCGAAAACCCCGAAGTCGTGAAATGCGACGTGCCTTTTAGGCTAAGCCTGTGGTGACGCCTGCAGTCATGTGGAGAGGAGGCTCGCGCCTAGTGTTGGTTTGTGTGGGAAAAACACAGACAAGGGCCTGTGGGATTGGAGATAGAGGTAACAGTTTGGAACCAGGAGAGTCGTTCCAGCTCCAAAATTAGAGTTCCTGACTGGGAGGTAACACAACCCTTAAGAGGGATAGGGGGTCTGCATCAGCTGGTATCAAAGCTAATTATTCTTTGTCTGTAGACTTCAGGCGAAAGAGAAAGAGAAAGATAACTCGGAGTTGTACTATGTGTGTGACAAGCGGTCAACACGATGCCACCAAGGAGACGAGGAGAGGCACCTTTAGCCAACTATGTTGTAGAGAGGGAGATGCAAGAACTTCATGCCAGATTGGAAACAATGGAAGTAGCGCAGAGAAGAGCACCTGACGATGGAGATGTCAGTGATGCAGAAAGTGAAGAGGTTGAGGTTGAAGAAGCTACAGATGTGGAGAGGAGGCTCGCGCCTAGTGTTGGTTTGTGTGGGAAAAACACAGACAAGGGCCTGTGGGATTGGAGATAGAGGTAACAGTTTGGAACCAGGAGAGTCGTTCCAGCTCCAAAATTAGAGTTCCTGACTGGGAGGTAACACAACCCTTAAGAGGGATAGGGGGTCTGCATCAGCTGGTATCAAAGCTAATTATTCTTTGTCTGTAGACTTCAGGCGAAAGAGAAAGAGAAAGATAACTCGGAGTTGTACTATGTGTGTGACAAGCGGTCAACACGATGCCACCAAGGAGACGAGGAGAGGCACCTTTAGCCAACTATGTTGTAGAGAGGGAGATGCAAGAACTTCATGCCAGATTGGAAACAATGGAAGTAGCGCAGAGAAGAGCACCTGACGATGGAGATGTCAGTGATGCAGAAAGTGAAGAGGTTGAGGTTGAAGAAGCTACAGGAGAAAAGACTGCAGAAGAACGTTTGTTGAGAGTAGTTTCCAGGTTGGGAGGCAGAGCTAAGATAGAGGTTCCCATGTATGAGAGAAATCTAGATGCTAAGGAAATGTTAGATTGGATAAGATCCATGGAAAAACACTTCGACTATGAATATGTCGATGAGGAGAAGAATGTGAAGTAGGAAATCACCAGGCTAAAAGGGCATGTAGCATTGTGGAGGGACGAACTGCAGGTTGAGAAGAGAATTAAAGGCAAGTAGAGGATAAAGAGTTGGGATAGAATGGTAGCCAAGATGAAGGCTAAGTTCATACCCAAGGACTATCATATCAACTTGTTCAATAAGCTACAAAACTTGAGACAGAAAGGGATGACAACTAAGGAGTACACCGAGGAGTTCTATCGACTGAATATCAGAATTGGACAAAGGGAGAGAGATGAATAAAGAGTCACCAGATACATAAATGGCTTAAGATATGAAATCTAGGATGAACTCAGCATGATGTAAGTCAGGATCATGGAGGATTCTTATCATCTTGGACTGAAAGAAGAGGAGAAGCTGGCCAGAAAGAAAAACCAATGAGGAAGAGGTAAGAGCCTAGATCCAACCAAAAACAAGGGAGTTAGGCATGACAGAGCGCACAAGTCTAAGGATGAGGTTGAGAAACCACAAAATCACTCGGAATGAGGAGGAAGTTCCCGAGGAATACTGGATGGTGTAAGGAACTCTTCTAGAGGAAGAGGCAGAGGAGGAGTAAGGTGCGATACCTGTGGAAAGATAAGACACATGTCTTGGGAATTCCCGGAGAAGAAGAAGGAAGGAGGAGAAGCTCACATTTCAGAAGCACAATGAAGAGATGTTGAAGCAGAGGAGAGAAAAGGATGGAGCATCCCTGATGTTGAGAAAAGTTCTCTTAAAACCAGATGCAGAAATTGAAAATCCAGTGCAGAGAAACAGTCACTTTAGGATAGCTTGCAAGACTAAGGATAAATTTTGCAAGGTGATCATTGACAGTGGGAGCACTGACAACCTAGTATCCAGAGAGATGGTGGAGAAATTGGAGCTAAATACAACTGCATATCCAAATCCATACAAGGTCTCATGGTTGCAAAAAGGACACCAGTTAATGATTACTAAACGATGCCTGGTAGAGATTAAAATAAGAGGTTATAAAGATGAAATCCTATGTGATGTAATTCCCATGGATGTATTCCATATTCTGTTGGGAAGACCATGGAAGTTTGACAGAAACGTCATTCATGACGGGAGGAAAAATACATATACATTGGAGAAGAATGGTAGAACACATATGTTGTTGCCAATAGAGGAGAAAAGAGTGAAAGAAGAAGCCAGCACGAGCATACTTCTCATGAGTGGGAAAGAATTCCTGAAAGAGGTCAAGGAAGAGAAGGAGATGTAGCTTGTTGTGGTAAGGAAACCCAAAGTTATCCTTACAAGTACATCAATGGATGATTTTCCTGAAGAAGTTGAGGAACTGTTGGATAATTTTGTTGATATAGTGGTGGATGAGTTGCCAAACTCATTGCTTCCCATCAGGAGTATCAATCATCATATCAAATTGATACCAGGAGCAAGTCTGTTGAACAAAGCAACGTATAGATTAACACCTTGAGAGAATGAGGAGGTGAAGAACCAAGTCCAAGAGTTGTTGGATAAGGTTTTGGTCAAAGAGAGTTTGAGCCCATGCGCAGTACCAATTGTGTTGAGCGCAAAGAAAGATGGAGAATGGAGAATGTGCACAGACTCGAGGGCCATCAACAAGATCACCATCAGGTACAAATTTCCTTTACCAAGAATGGATGATTTAATGGATTTCTTAAGTGGAGAATTTTTTTTTTCTAAGATAGATCTGAAAAGTGGGTATCACCAGATCAGGATGAGAGAAGGTGATGAATGGAAAACAACCTTTAAGACAAGTGAAGGTATGTATGAGTGGTTGGTTAAGCCATTTGGATTGACGAATGCCCCGAGAACTTTTATGAGGCTGATGAATCAAATTCTGAAATATTTCATTAGCAAATTCGTGGTTGTATATCTAGACGATATATTGATCTTTAGCAGGACTAAAGAGGAGTATTTGAGGCACCTAGAGTTAGTGATGAGGAGGCTACAGTAGGAGAAGATTCTAATAAATCTAAAGAAGTCTTCCTTCATGAAAACATAACTCATTTATTTGGGTTTTGTGATCTCTTTGAATGAACTAAAGATGGATCCAGAGAATATGAAAGCGATCAGAGAATGGTTGTCACCAAGGAGCATGTTCGAGGTAAGCAACTTCCATGGATTGGTGAGTTTCTATAGGAGTTCATTTGAGACTTCAGTGGGATTTGTGCACCAATGATGGATACAGTGAAGAAAAGGAACAATCCATTCAAATGGACAAAGGAGACTGAAAGGATCTTCACTATACTGAAGGAGAAGATAACAGAACAATCAATTTTGGTCTTTCCAAATTTTGAAAAGACATTTCAGGTAAGATATGATGCAAGTGGAGTTGCAATAGGAGCAATTTTGAGTCAGGATAACAAACATGTTGCCTATTTCAGTGAAAAGATGAATGAGACTAAGAGGAAATACTCCATGTATGACAAGGAGTTTTGTGCCATAATTCAAGCCCTGAATAAATGGAGGCATTATCTTGTCCCGCAAGAATTTTTCTTGTATAGCGATAACCAAGCTCTACAATTCATAACCAGACAAGAAAAATTGAATCAGAGGCATGCGAAATGGGTTGAATTTATGCAAAATTTTACTTTTTTTATAAGACATATTGTTGGGAGTCTAAGAAGGTTGTTGATGCATTAAGCAGGAGATGTTTAATTCTGCAAGAATTCCAGGTGAAGACCTTGGGGTTTGAACACCTTAAGGAGATGTATTGTGACGATACAGACTTCAAGGAGGCATATGAAGCATGTACAAACCCTGTGCTGAGAGATAGAAGTTAGTGGACATAATACATGGTTCAGGAAGGATTGTTGTTCAGAGGAAATCAGTTGTGCATACCAAGATGCTCAATGAGGGACAATCTTCTGAAGGAGAAGCATAGTGGAGCATTGGATAGACATTTTGGCCATGATAAAACATTTGCACGGTTGAGAAGTTCATACTATTGGCCAGGTATGAGGACAGAGGTGATAAAATTTGTGAACATATGTAGAATTTTACAACACGCAAATGGGAAAAGGCAGAACACTGGATTGTATCAACCATTATCAATACCAGAAAGGCCTTGGGATGCAATAAGAATGGATTTTGTGTTGGGATTGCCGAGAACACAAAGGGGATTTGATTCCATATTTGTGGTAGTGGACAGGTTTTCAAATATGGCACATTTCATCCCATGCCATAAGCCCAGTGATGCAACACATGTTGCAAATCTGTTTTGCAAGGAAGTTGTGAAACTTCACAGCCTACACAGGAGCATTATCTTGGACAGAGACACAAAGTTTGTTGGTCTTTTTTGGAGGAAGTTGTGGAAGAAGATGGGGACAGAATTTTCCTTCAACTCAACTTATCACCCTCAGATAGATGGGAAGACTGAGGTAGTAAACAAAAGTTTGGGAAATTTATTAAAGAGTTTAGTCACTGAGCATCATAGTCAGTGGGAACAAATTCTGCCACAAGCAGAGTTTCATACAATGACTCACCAAACAGGAGCACTGGAAAGAACCCATTCCAAATACTATATGGAATGCAACCCAGGGGAGTGTCTGAGTTGAGAGACTTGGAACAGGGTGAGATCAGAAGCGTTGGAGCAAAATATTTTGCTGCTGAAATGCAGAAACTCCATAGCCATATCAGAGAACGTTTGTAGACTTCTAACCATAAATACAAGCACAAAGCTGATCAACATCGCAGGGAACTTCAATTTGAAGTAGGAGATCAGGATTTGGCACATCTCAGGAAGGAAAGGTTCCCTAGGGGAACATATAACAAGTTGAATATGAAGAAGATAAGACCCTGTAAGATCTTAAGGAAGTTTGATGCAAACACCTATGAGATTGAGCTGCGATATGGTGTGGGAATTTTTCCCATATTCAATGTTTCAGACCTGCATCCTTACAGGAAAGATGACACAGAAGGATCAGGAGATCAAGGAAAGATTCAGTGGGAGAAACAGATGCCTGTGGCAGAAAATCCACAGATGGAAAAAATTCTGGATTAGAGTATTGGCAAGAAGACCAGAAGGAAAACCTATTTTGAATATCTGGTCAAATGGAAGGGACACCCAATCAAATATGCTAGTTGGAAAAATGAAGTCGCCATCCAGAAGCTGGTAAAATCAGTGAAGGAGCTCATGGACAGGAGTCCATGAATTTCTTTCATGGGGAGTATGATGCAGAAGCATCATTGGCAAGCACGCAGAAGCAAGACCACTCAGCACATGGGAGTTATTCCTGAACTTCAATGTTGGTAGTTGCATTCGATTTTGAAATCCTCCTTAACTTAGTGTCGAAATTTACCTTTGGAGGCACGCTTGAACCAGTGCCAAAATTTACCTTTGGAGGCACGCTTGAACTAGTGCCAAAATTTACCCTTTGAGGCACATTTTGAAAGTTGCAAGTGGAGCAGGAGTTTCCATTACGGATCTGGATTGAGACTGGTCTAAGATAGACAGTAGATTTAGTTTTTAGAGTAGATAAGTAGGCAGGGGAAACCCTAAAAATCTATCGTAGTTAAACAGATTTTTGTTACGCCTAGATAGGGTTAGCTCCAATAGAGAGGGAGAGTAGTTGTAAGAGAACTGCGAGTTAGCAGGATCCCAATTTCAGTGATTGTAAATTGAATGTTTTTTGTAGCCATTTTGGCACATGTGAATACAACAGAACGGAAATTGATCCAACTGTATGGTGGGTGAACAATGTTTGTATTTTCTTGTCATTTTTGTTTTTTTTTTTATGAGAAAGTGAATGAATATCTATAGGGGAGGATGGAACTGTGAACATTAGTTTTTCAGTTTCAATTGTTTCTCTTCGTTTGAAGCTGTGCATCGAGCCAAAGAGGAATGCCTTTTTATGAGAAAGTGAATGAATATCTATAGGGGAGGATGGAACTGTGAACATTAGTTTTTCAGTTTCAATTGTTTCTCTTCGTTTGAAGCTGTGCATCGAGCCAAAGAGGAATGCCAAGAGTTTGGGCCAGGAATTTCTCTGTGAGAAATCCCTTAGATCTGAGTTATCGAGATCCCTTAGATGCAAGGAGTGCACAGAAAATCAAAGTCTACACAAGGCAAATCTCATGAAGAATAACACTTCATATAAGTGTTATCGAGATATAGGAACCCATTTCTTAGGAGAAACAGAGGGCGAAGCCTTCAGGGACTTAGAAAACTTTCTAAGTCTAAGGCTAAAATCTCGGGAATAGGAGCGTTATTGACCGACAAATCATGGTGGAGAATCAACGGCCATTTGATTTGAGACAAGTGCGCAAGCATTAACATTGTCTATGTCTAGGAGGGAAAACCCACGTAGACTTGAACGGATGGTAGAGAACCTTGAGGAGGAAACGTCGACATCCTGGAGGCCATTGGATGAAGTGGAACTATGAGAAGGTTAATGACAAGGGCCTTTCAACGAGGCCATTGGATGAAGTGGAACTATGAGAAGGTTAATGACAAGGGCCTTTCAACGCACAAAACTCAGGAGGGATAGCATTCGTCGATCCCCAATAGATTTGGACCGTTGGTCCATTTCGTGATATCATTTATTGCGATTTATGAGGAAAGAGGTCCTTGATTTCCAAAACCTCGAGACGCGAAATTATGATTCGCAAGAATAAGATCTAGACTGTTATAACTTAAGGGGCTGAGGACCATCAATTTCCATCGTGAAGTCGGGAATCGAGAGTACGAAGAGACAACATGTTGTTTTTGGAGCCTGATTATCTTCCTGATTTAGAGGTCTTTTACTTTCTATCATGTTTATACCCTGTGAAGTATTTACACCCCAGAAGTATGTACACTCTTCC
>CBVK0102293029.1:0-31714 GCA_900067695.1 Picea abies | reverse complement strand
TTAGCATATGTGCTAACACCTAAATACTATCATGTATCATGGCTTTCATCATCAACACCTAGTGGTGGGTCCAAGAAAAGACCACACTCTGAAAAGGTTCAAGCTGGTTATATGAAAGCATTAGAAAAATTGATCCCGGATGAGGAGTGTGACATTAAAGACATTGTTGAGCCTAGAGATGTCAACCTCTATAATCATATTCGTGTAGAGGTGGAAAAACGGTGGGAAATGCTAAATATTCCACTACATCCATTAGCATATGTGCTAACACCTAAATACTATCATGTATCATGGCTTTCATCATCAACACCCAGTGGTGGGTCCAAGAAAAGACCACACTTTGAAAAGGTTCAAGCTGGTTATATGAAAGCATGAGAAAAATTGATCCCGGATGAGGAGTGTGACAACGTAATTAACAGCTAGCTCAGTTTAAACTTTATTTTTTTGGACCTTTTGGTCTTCATACTTCAGTGTAGATGGCCTATTTTGTAAACATAACTAATTGGTCATGACTCATGTTATTGTTGACAGTTGTTGGATATTTGAATTCATTTCATAAGTTTATGTTCTACTTTCTATTATATCAATATGGCTTAAAAATTTGTATGTTGGTTTGTAAGTTTGTAATTGCTAGAATCTAGATGGTTGATGCTCGAATGATTAATCATTGATGTACTATGGATGCCATTTCTATATATATTGATGTACAAATATGCATGTTTTCATATATTCTGCAGCTAATTTGTTTTCTTTCTGCAGCTAATTTTTGGAAAATGACGCTTCCCACGCTCCCGCTTCGTGCAATATTGCTCACAAGGCTTGACTAGGCTCACGGAGGTTGTATGTTTCCCCTGACTTTTGCACTAGTCTGTCTATGCTCATAGAGGTTCTACGTTCCCCCTGGCTTTTGCACTAGACTGTCTATGCTCACAGAGGTTGTACATTCCCCCTGACTTTTTCATTAGACTTACATAGCATCTCGTTCATCCTTACTTTTGGTTTGACTCACAAAGGTTGTATGTTCCTCCTGGCTTTTGTCAATACCTCACAAGACTGGTTGATTCTCCAAATCTCCCTGGCTAGCCTCAGGGTGGCACATATGGCCTCTCATTGAAGAATGACTGTTGATGCTGCCAAATTTAACACTCCCTCTCAGCGAGGGAGTCATTCTTAGCCACACCAAGCTTTCCTCTCAGTTGCACAAATTGTCTCAATGGCAAAGGCTTGGTAAGGATATCAACTACCTGCTCGTTTGTGGCTATGTACTGTAACTTTACAGTTTTTCTCTGGACCAAGTCTCAGATGTAGTGGTACTTCATGTCAATATGTTTTGACTTGTCGTTGAAATATCGGGTTGTCTGCCAGTTTTATGCAACTTTGATTATCACAGTGAACCACCATCGTCTTGAGCTTGCCACCAAACAATCTAGAAACCAATTTTCCGAGCCATACTACTTCCTTGTTACCATCACTTGCTGCAATGTACTCAACCTCTGCTGTACTCTGTGCAATGGACCCTTGTTTCCTGCTTGACCAAGAGATCATAGCATATCCTAAATTGAAGCAGTATCCATAAGTACTTTTCCAGTCCACTGGGCTTCCTGCCCAGTCATCATCTGCATACCCATGCATAAATAGACCACCACTGGATGTATATCTCACACCATAGGTAATGGTCCCTCTGAGATATCTCAAGATGTGCTTTGCTACCACCCAGTGTCTCCGTCTCGGTTCAGTAATGAACTGACTCATTGCAATCACTGCATAGCATATATCTGACCTGTTGTGGATCATCTACATCAATGATCCAATCAGCTGCCTATACATGGTGGGATCCACCAAATCTGAGCCTGAATCAGAATCATGCAGCTTCCTCAGGTTGGTAACGATCGAAGTAGACATGGATTTGCAATCCATCATACCAAACCTCTTTAGTACATCCACTGTTTATTTTCCTTGTGCCAGAAATATCTCGCCCTATCTTTGCCACACTTCCAATCCTAGGAAGTAATGCATCAAGCCTAAGTCTTTCATCTCGAATTCTAAGATTAGCTCCCTCTTATACCAGGCTATTAGCCCCTCATCTCCTGTTAGAAAGAGTTCATCAACATACAGGATTAGTATAATAGGTTGGTTCCCTCTTACCTTGAAGTACAGATTTACATCGACATCACTTTTCTGAAAGCTAGGGCTTTTAAGAAAGCCATCAATCCTGTCATACCAAACTCTGGGAGCCTACTTAAGACCATACACGACCTTCTTTAGCTTGCATACATGAGTGCCTTTGTTATGCAATACAAAATCATCTGGTTGTTCCACAAAGACCTCCTATTCAATCGTTCCATTCAAGAATGTTGTTTTTACATCCATTTGATGTAGCTTCCAACCAAGAACTGACACTAATCCAATAATAGCTCGAATGTAGGTATACTTGGCTACCGGGGAAAAAGTCTCCTCGTAGTCAATTCATTTTTTCTTAGTGAAACCTCTGGCTACAAATCTTGCTTTGAACTTTTCCACACTCCCATCGGTTGCATGTTTGATCTTATAGATCCATTTGGAAGAGACCATTGATTTGTCCTTTGGCCTTGACACAATGTCCCAGACATTGTTCTTTAGAATAGACCTGTATTCCTCAAGCATGACATCCTTCCATAATTGTAATTTATCTTCTTATTCAAATGAAGAAGGTTCGACATCACTGATGCTGCTCATCAGTGCAACATAACCTCCAAACCTGTGAGGCCTCTTACTTTCCCTGAAAGTTCCTTTGGGAGCAACTATCTTTTCTACTTCCCGCACTGTTTCTTTAAGCCACCTTAGCTTCCTTTTGGTTGGAGGTTCTTCAAGAGTTCTTTCTAACTCTTTAGCATGTTCTAGGGGCTCATCACTTGGCCCTTCATGAGGTTCCTCCCTATGATCATCTGACTCTTCATTTTCAGAAGAGGGTGAAGCTGGTTGAACTGCTTCTGATTCTTGTTGAAGCTCTCTTGATTTCTTGAATGCGGCTTCCTCATGGAAAGTCACATCTCTTCTTACCTCTATTTGCCTTTGACCTGGTACATATGTCCTATAAGCCCTGGAGTTCTCACTGTACCCCACAAAACCCCTTTCTTTCTTGAGGGTTCCATCTTTGTCCTCTTTTCCTTAGGGACATAAATATACATTGGACACCCAAATATCCTTAGATGCCCTACTTCAGGTTTGATCCATGAGAAGACCTCTTTAGGAGTCTTGTCCTTCAAGATAGCATGTGGACACCTGTTCTAAATATACACGGTAATGGAGGTAGCTTTCTCCCATAAAGAATTTGGCAGATCCTGGTCAAACATCATGGCTTTCGCTGCCTCACAAATTGTCCTGTTTTTCCTCTCAGCAACTCCATTTTTCTGAGTGTTATATGGCACGGTCAACTATCTCTTGATTCCTGCTTCCTTGCAGAAATCCTCAAACTGGAGAGATTCAAACTCTCCTCCATTGTTTGTTCTAAGGTCTCTGTTGTGTTTCCCTATTTGTTTTTCAATAAAGGCTTTATACTCTTTGAATTTATCAAATGTGTCACTTTTAGCTTTAAGGAAATATATCCAACATTTTCTTGAGTAATCATCAATAAAAATGACATAATACAAACAACCACTGAGTGAGGGAGATGACATGGGACCACATACATCAGAATGAACCAGATCTAAGATGCCCTGAGCTCTGTTGTCGCTACTAGGAAATGCTTTCTTTATATTTTTACCTAGCATGCATCCTTTACAAATTTTATTTGTACTAAGAGAAATACAGGGCATGCCACATACCATGTTCTGCAGATATGGAAGTGCTTTGTAATGAAGATGTCCAAGTCTTCTGTGCCACAACTCACTGGAGCTAGTCGCATCATGAGCCAATACATGAACTGACTATCCTGTTATGATGTACAATCCTCCTTTGCGAGGTCCAATGGATTCTGCTGTACTCGAGTGGCTACCTTTAGCCCACAAAAGTGCCTTCCTGTCCTTGAAGATCACCCAATATCCCTTGTCCTCAAGGGGTGCAACTGATAGAAGATTCTTATTGAGCCCTGGAACATATAATACTTCATCAACATGAAGTCTAGCCTCAGATTCCAATATGAAGGAGATAGAGCCTACTCCCTCTATCTTGTAACATTTGTCATCCCCAAGCTCAACCTGCTCAGCAAAATATTTTGTCTTGAAATTTGAGAGGATCTCCTTGTACCCTGTCATGTGTTTTAATGCACCACTGTCTACTAACCAAGTTTTCGTCCCTATGAAAATTGAACTAGATAAGGCAGAAACCATGTAATATTCTTTTCTATTTTCTCTCTCATTAGGAGGACTTTTCTGTTTTCTTTTGGATTCATCATCCTCAGCAGTTGAAGCATGATGTTTCCCTTTCCTTGGATTTTTCTTCTTATACCAACAGTCTCTAGCAAAATGACCCAACTTATTGCAACTAAAACATTTAATCTTAGATGTATCAATACTTTTGCTTTTGAACATGTTGATGATTGCAGCTATGTGAGACATTCTCCAGCTTACAAACCTGTGAGATGTGGATCATTGCAGCTATATGAGATATTCTCTAGCTTACAAACCTTAGAGAAAGCCCCTGAGAAGGGTACATGGTTCCTATCTGAGACAGAGATGGAACTAGAGATGACCTCCTCCATTTAGAGAATTGAGAAGAAAGTGTCCAACCGAAACTTTTATGAGCTTAGAAAGTGTGTTGTTTAAGCATGAACATGAAGAGCATTAACACATATAAAGCATTAAAAGAGAGCTCAATAACGATTTAGTTTATCACCATGCATTAGATCATTAACATGAATAGCTTGTTATGAAAGAATATTAGAGCACAAAGCAAGAACAACTTGCCCAAAGGAGAAAGAATAAAGCTCAAGATTATCACCACTTATCTTATGTTTGTTTAAAGCATTAAGAGAAAGCACTAAGTATAAAAGAAAGCTTGAGAGATTTAGTTATATGCCTACACTATCAACTTATCAACAACACATTCACTTAAGTATGGTGGCAAATAGCCTTAAGGTGTTATAACATGAAAAGCAAAACCATTTACTAAACTATCAAAGCATTAACCATTCAGTGTGTGTTGGATTAAAACATGCAACAAAATAGATCTTAAAAGAGATTATAACATGCAAATAGATCTAAGTAAGTTGATTATGCCCCAAGGGCTTAAGATTAAATGTGTGAGAGATCTCGATCTAGATGATTTTAACCATTAAAGCATAAATATATCAAAAACACATTTAAAACCCTATCCTCACAATTTGGGGTATTCCTCTCACAAAGTGTAGGTAATTATTAGACTTAGAAGATAACTTGGAAAGAAAGAGAGAGAAACAAGTAAGAGAAGAAGCAAGCAGGGCAAGCAAACAACCACTACAAGAAGCTCACTAACCCCACGTCCTAGCTTAGTAGAGTGATTTAGAGATAGAAAACTCAAAGCTAGATCTTACCCAAGCTCACACGTGGGAGGTAGGTCGTACCAATCCTCCTCCCAAGCTATGAGCTACTAAAATCAACAAGAAATGAAGGAAGATAAGCACAAGAAGCTAGAAGAAGTGAAGAGAAAGGTTGAGAATGTTACCCACTTGAAGAGAAGGGTCTTGGAGTGTTGTGTGGCTATGTTAGGGCAACTTAACCCCCTCAACCAGATCTGAGCCTGCAAAAACCAGCAAGGTATATTTGCTGGAAATGCTACACACAACAAGAAAAGATGAAGAAAAATTTCTATTTTTGGTAGAAATTTTTCACATAGAATTTTTTATGAAGAAAATAGATTTAGATGACCATTTTAAGATGTTAAGCTAGCTGAAATATATATGAAAGGACAACAATAAAGAATGAGAAGAAGATGGAGAAAAGATGAGCTTATGTGTGCTTTAAGCGAGGACTCTTCCTTGAGGCATTCCCAATAAAACCCTTGAAACCAAACCTGCAAAAACTTAGCAAGATCTATGCATACCAAGATAATATGGCTGAAAGTGCTAATAAGATGAAATACTTGCACCCTATCTAGCAACTCACATATATATAGATCTACAAGTATACTCGTCGTTAGATCTACTCAAATAAAATACTTTACCCAAGATTTAGGTTATGCATAAATCAAATCAAACACATACAAGTTTACCTCACATGTAGCAAGAACACAATTACTTGTTGCTCTTCCAATGATCCTCCAAAGTTTCTCCTTTATACTACTCAAGAAAGAGATCTTGGATAAATACTTACTCCAAAACCCTAAGAGCCAAATAATGGAAAAAAGATGGAACAAGAAAGAGAGAGAGAGAGTGGAAAATCAAGTAGCATAACGATAGCTCAAGATATGGTAAAGAGGAAGTGAGGAGAGGGATCTATTTATACTTGGAGAGGCAAACCTACCTCTCTTGGATTAATGCCAAGTGTCCACCACCAAGCACAAGTTAGAATCCCAAGGGTAGGGCACACCATCTAGGGTTTGATCACATGGATCAAGGATGTGGATGAGTGAGGGAGTGTTGGGATCAAGCAAAAAGACAAGTGGGAGGCTATGAAAGACGTGCCAAGGGATATAATAAGTCTCCCCTTAATTTTTTCACTTTTTGGAGACTTTCTAGAAGGGAGGCACACCACTTTAGGCAAAGTGACGTTTTTGCTTAATGGCTAGGTGAGGGGGTGATGTGAGGGTTGGAAAAGGTTAGGAAAGGTTAGGAAAAATCTCTATCACCTTTATCCATCTATCAATCATCCTTTTAACTCATTATTACAATTTTTACATTTTTGCTATGTCAAGACTTAGCAATTAAAATTGTTGTTTTTGACTGACTGACACTTCGGGTGGACAAACCCATAGCAAAAGTTGTCCAACTGAGCTAAAACTTGGTCCATGGGCGTAGTGGGTCTCATTCCATTTCTTTTGAGCACAAATACCCCTATCAAAAGTCCAAGGACCTAGTTTTTACAATTTTTGCTCAAAAATAATTAATTTATTAAATAATTAAACCTCCAAACTTAGGGAAATTTAATTAAAAATTAATTAATTAAAAAAAACTAATCTAGACTCGACGAAATTCTGCGAAACTTTCTAAGATGTCTTACATGGTCATTTACATCATCCCTAAACAATAGTTACTAGAAGATAAGCCCATTAGAACGCCCTTCACCACTTTGGAGGAATTATTGCAAGTGTGAGGAAAAAACTTAAGGGAAATCAATAAGGCTGAAAAGCTCAATTGATAACCTGAGGATAAAAAACCCTCGGTGAAAGAAACTCTCCCAATGAATCGATCCCAAGGTAACTGACCTAACTATGACACATGCAAACCTATTACATTATTGACCCACGCAGGGGTGCGGAAATTCCAGTTACAAAAAGAAGTGCTGGAGGCATATTTGCCCAGTAGAACGAAAGTCTTCGACAAATGAGCATTTGATGATGCATCTCTTCATGGCACATGGAGTTGATCCCGTAGTTGGAGAGGCGGTCAACAGGTCTTATTGGTGTTGAAGGTCTTTCTCTTGAAGAATATAGCCAAGGATTTGGCTGGGTTTTCTTCCCTTGTTGAGAAGGGTTTCCCAAGATACTTCTTGTGTTCTTGTGCATGGTGTTTCTTCTTGTGATCTTGGTTGCTGAATGCTCTTCTTTGGTTGGCTCGCTCTTGGTAGCAGTGCGACTTTCCTCTTGGAGGCAATCATGCCATAACCTCTCAAATGTGGGTTGAATTTCTCTCTCACTTACACTAGATAAGAAGGTCTCTCATGAAGAAGGAAGACCATCAAATATGGCATGCACTAAATCATCATCATCCACTGTGACACCAGTGACCAAGATTTGATCTCTGATCTGCGCTATCCTGGAATAGAAAGATTCTACTGATTCACCTTTCTCCATCTTCAAATACTTAATCTTGTGCTTAAGTGTCCTCTTTTGACTTGGAGCCTATATAGATTTACCAAGGTATCCATATAGTCCTTAGCAGTCATTAACGAAGTCATCGCTGGCATTATATTGTTTTTGATTGAGTCAAAGATGATTCGCTTGGCCTTTGCTTGACTCTTCCCGAACGCCGCTCTTCCTGCATTAGTGGTGGTTTCTTGCACCATTGTGGTCACACACTGATCAAGATCATGCTCCTGCAAGATATTTGTTATTCGGAGCTTCCACACATTGAAGTTGGCAGCTCCTTCGAGCCTATCCTCGGCCCTGACTGAAATGGAGGATGACATGGACCTTACACTAGAAACTTAATCAAGCTCGTTTGGATCTGTGTGTACCCTGTTGTTGCACTTCAACAAGCTTATCACACCCTAAGCTTTGATACCATGTTAAATTATAAGCTTGATTTCTTATGCAGATTATTTCTTTAAATTCTTTAACACTTTGATTCCAACTTAATACATTTCAACAATATAGAATCATAACTGAATAGCAATAACCATGTAGATACATAAGCATGCATATCAATAACACATATACCCTGGGGAAACCCTGTATAGGGAGAAAACCCCCAACAAACAATCTTCCTTTATTGCATTAATAATGTATGATCACTTACAAATATCCACCATGAAAAATTTGCTCTTAAATGAGTTTGCCAAGATGACATAGACCAGCCTGTAAGACCTTGTAGAAGTAGAGAGACTTGGCTGATATAATCTCTTGTTATTGACCAACACTGAGGAAGATACCATGCGCTGCCTGGGTGCTTCTTTGCTTTGCTTTACATGATTGATATACAACCTCAACTAACAGGGATATACACAGTCTTTCTTGACTGATATGCTGCCCTTTTCCTTGACTAGTATGTTTCCTTTCTTTTACTGTTATGCTGTCCTTTCCATGACTATTATGTTGTCCTTTCTTTGATTGATATGTTGTCTTTTCTTAACAGGAATATATGCTGCCTTTCTTTGACTGTTATGCTGCCTCACTTAACAACCTTACTCCGCATAACAAGACTTGCTGCTCACCCACAGGCTCCAAAACCTTGTATCTAGAATGAGGGTTGACATCTTCATATAAAGGCATGGAGAGATGAAGGAGGAAGGCTCGAATTAGGATCTTGAATGCATGATTTCCTAACTCGACTTTACATTGCAGAAAATAGTCCTTGGACATGAGTTCGAAAATAGAACATGACTTGAGACTTCAGTTACAACTCTCCCTTGACTTGACAATGCATGCAAACTAACTCAACATGCACATGTCATGCATGCATGAAACATGCAACTAGACATGCATGCAACATGCAACATGCGACATGCGACATGCAACAAACTCGACAACTTTAAATTTGACCTAGACATGCAACTTTGACTTTTTACAACTTGACTCTTTACAATATGAGTTTAACAACTCATTCAAATTGACTGTTATCATGGCAATTCAAATTTCTCTGCATGGTGGATATTGTTACACGTGGCAACGCACTAGATCAATACATTTACATCATTTGCAATATTAGAAAAATCATTTGTTTTTAGCTCATAGGAATTTTACGTTCAACCTAACTTTTGCTAAATGCCTTTACTTTTTCTCATGGCTCACAAGGCTTGACTAGGCTCATAGACGTTGTATGTTCCCCCTAAATTTTGCACTAGTTTGTCTATGCTCAGAGAGGTTGTACGTTTCCCTGAGTTTTGCCCTAGACTGTCTATGCTCACAAAGGTTGTATGTTCCCCCTGACTTTTGCATTAGAGGTTGTATGTTCATCTCGTTTGTCCTGACTTTTGGTTTGACTCACAGAGGTTGTACGTTCCCCCTGGCTTTTGTCAATACCTCACAATACTGGTTGATTCTCCAAATCTCCCTGGCTAGCCTCAGGGTGGCCCATATGGCCTCTCATTGGAGAATGTCTATCGATGCTGCCAAATTGAACTCTTTATTTATATAAAGCCTAAGAAAACCAATTTGTCCACTTATCTTAGGGTAAACCACAAATTAGGGAGGCCGACCTCCTAATTTGCCCCTTTACAAATTTAATTTAATTTTACTAAAGAATAAAGCCCTAGAAGATGATGTCATCCCCGTGAAGGGTGACGTTTTGTCATAAATGGCAAAACGTTGAGCTAGTTGAGGAAGTCATTGGGCCTCCCAAGGCCTAATCATCATGGTGCAAGGGTCTTCCTCCATAAAAAAATGCCAAGTCATCATCAAGTCACCAACACCACAAAAACCCTAGCCTCACAAGTGTGACATCATGCCCCAGAAGAGAGAGATAAAGCCTCCAAAGGAAAACGTTGGGGCTGGGAAGGCTAGTGAGTCACCTCCAAGGGACACTCAAGTGCCTCCAAAGGCAATGTCCCTCTTCCAGCATGTCCAAGGAGAGGGGGCACATCATCCATCTTGTGGGCTTCATGCCTCAAGTGAAGGTCGAAGTGACCTTGTGCCTCCACGATCAAGCTGTCACCTGTCAAGGACCTGCAAAGACAAGCAAGTACACCCTCCAAGGGTCCACAAGTCATAATATCATGCCAAGTAAGCCGTATCTAATAAAAGAACCACCCGAACATGTGCATCAAAGCCTCCCTTTTCAAAATAAACATATGCTCAAAGACCTTATGCAATTTGCTAAATTTAGATATGGGAGGAGTGTGATAGTGCCCTATTGGATAAACCAATTCCTCAAGTAGGGGAAGTTTCCATGGAGAAACCTCTCTAGGTCATGTAGTGAATGTGAAGAGGATGGGGGTTAGACTTCTAGGTATGTGGTTTCATGACATACAAGGGCTCGTATTATCTCATTTATGGACACCTTTGTTGAGGGCTAGCCACATCCCATTTCCTCTTTTTTCTTTTGAAGCATATTTTTTCCAAGCCCTTTATTATTTAGCCGTTTACTTTGCATGTGTCATCAAGTTGAAGTCAATAAGGGTGTAATATTCCAGATATAAAAAGTATGCAGAACAAAAATAAAATGCTAGAAATGGCAGAGGAACAACAATATAACCAGAATAACACCACAATAATGCTGAAATGATAACAGAATAACACCAAAAAGAGCACTTAGATTACTGAGAGCAATGTTCACGGGCCTCTTTGAGGGGGCAACCTCCAGTCGAGTAGAACTCTATTACAATAATATCCAAACTAGGGTTCTCATACCCTCAACTCCTATTTATACTAAATATGGCTATCAAGAGAACCATCTAGAGGAAGATCCTTCTAGAAGCGGAAGCTTCTATTAGGTCTTCTTACATTCAACTTATTCTACCTTATTGCAAGGCCTTATTAATATTGACCTTTATTACATCAGAATTCATTGTTCTACCTATGTAAGGGGTTAGGTCCCTAACATGTCCTCCCCCTTAAGAACAACCTTTTCCTCAAGGCTTGAGATGTGGAAATTGTTGCAGAATGGTAGCTGGAGTTGTATCTTTCCACTGGACTCACATTTCCTTGATGGTTCGCTGATGCAGGCGACGCTCACGCTGATCCAAAACTGCTTGTGGCTGTAGTCAAATGGAGCCTTCTTTGTCCAATTCGGGAAGGTTGGTTTGAGTTTGACACTTAGTTCCAATCACCTTCTTCAAGCATGAAACATGAAAAACAAGATGTAGCTTAGAATGACTGGGCAAAGCTAACTAATAGGCCACCTGTCCCACACGCTTGAGAACTGTATAAGGACCATAAAATTTGGGCGACAGCTTCTGACAATGGTTGGCCTTGAGGGAATTTTGCTTGTAACGTTGCAGTCGAAGAAACACATGATCCCCTTCTGCAAATTGATGTTCAGAGCGACCTTGATCTGCTTGTTGCTTCATGCGATTCTGATCCATGACCAAATTCTCTTTGAGGGTACGGAGAATAGCCTCTCGAACTGTAAGCGTTTGGTCAACCGCCTAGACCTTCAAGACACCTGGTAAATATGAGAGAATTGAAGGTGGCTTTTGTCCATAGACTGCTTCAAAAGGAGTCATGCGTGTAGTTGTATGGTGTGGAGTGTTGTACCACCATTCAACTGGGGGTAACCATTGAACCCACTGATTTTTCTTTTCCGATGCAAAACACCTCAAATATGTTTCCAAACACTTGTTGACAACTTCAGTTTGACCATCTGTCTGGGGATGATAAGCTGTGTTGAGATGAAATTGAGTGCCTTGTAGCTTGAATAGTTCCTGCCAAAAAATGTTGGTGAAAGTTGGGTTGCGATCAGAAACAATATAATGCAGCATGCCATGAAGCTTGAAGACCTGATCCATGAAAATTTGAGCCACTGTGGATGCTGTAAATGGGTGTTGAAGAGCACAGAAATGAGCATACTTGGAAAGGCGATCAACTACCACCATGATGAATGATTTATTACCTGATTTAGGTAAGCCTGTAATAAAATCCATAGAGATATCCCTCCCAGTATTAGGCGGAATCAGAAGCGGTTGCAGTGTGCCAGGAGATTTGGCTATTTATCCCTTGTTGCATTGACATACATCACATTCGGCCACAAAATTACAAACGTCTTGTTTCATACCATCCCAACAAAAAGAACGTTTGACCTTGTCATAGGTTTTGATAAACTCGGAGTGCCCAGATGTGGGTGTAGCATGAAGCTCAGAAAGCACCGTGGATTTAAGTTTTGACTGTTTACTTAAATACAAACGGCCTTTGTATCAAAGTTCATCATGGAGCCATGAGTACCCTGGGGAAACTGGAGCATTGGACTGCAATTGTTGTATTAGATGCGAACTTTTGGGATCATGTAGCCATTCTTGGCGAACGACTTGGAGCCAATCTGGTACAATGAAGGAGAGAGAAAAAAGGGAGCCTTCATCTTCATATTTTCGGGAAAGTGCATCGGCAACCACATTGTCTTTGCCTTTCTTGTAAATGATCTCATAATCACATCCAAATAGCTTAGTCACCCATTTTTGTTGCTCTGGGGAGGAAATGCGTTGTTCTAGAAAATACTTGAGGCTTTGATGGTCTGTCTTAATTTGGAAGCAATGCCCCAATAGATAAGGGCGCCACAAATAAACGACATGTAGAATAGCCAACATTTCCTTTCCATAGATTGATTTGCCTAAATTTTGTTCAGACAATTGTTTACTGGTAAAGGCCAAAGGCCGACCCTCTTGCATAAGGACAACGCCAATACCTTTCCCTGAAGCATCACATTCTAGGACAAAGGTCTTTGTGAAATCAGAAAGGGCTAGGACTGGAGTGGTGCACATGGCCATCTTCAAGGTTTGAAAAGCCTAAGCAGCTGCTGGGGTCCAAGTGAAAGAATTCTTTTTAAGGAGTGTCGTGAGAGGTGCCGCAATTTTTCCATAATTCTTAACAAACTTGCGATAATAACCTATTAGGCCCAAGAATCCTCACAAGCTTTTGAGAGTCTTTGGGTGAGGCCAATCTTGCATAACTTCAATCTTTTTAGGATCCACCCTGACGCCGTTTTTGCCAACAAGATGGCCCAAGTACTCGACTTCTGAGACGCCAAAAGCACATTTAGATTGTTTCAGAAAAAGTTGGTGCTGAGAGAGTAGATGGAGAACTCGGTCCACATGACCAAGGTGGTCTGTCCAGGTTTTGCTATAGATGAGGATATCATCAAAGAAAACTAAGACAAAATGACGGAGAAAGGGGTGAAAGACATGATTCATGAGGCTCTGGAAGGTGGAGGGGGCATTACACAAGTCAAGGAGCATGACCAAAAACTCATAGTGGCCCTCATAAGTTCTAAAGGCAGTCTTAGGAATGTCTGCCTCTTTCATACGGATTTGGTGGTAGGGAGAACAAAGATCAAGTTTAGTAAAGAACTGGGTGCCACTCAATTCATCCAAGAGGTCATCAATGACAGGAATGAGAAATTTGTCTTTAATGGTGAGTTTGTTGAGGGCGCGGAAGTTAGGACACATGCGCCAAGAACCTTCTTTCTTCAGGACCATGACCATAGGAGAAGAGTAGGGGCTCGTACTAGGGTGGATAACACCTGCGTTAAGTAGTTCTTGAACCATTTTCTGAATTTCATTTTTTGGGGAAAAGGGGTGATGATAGGGACGAATATTGGGAGGGAGGCTTCCCGGTATAAGGGGAATGGAATGACCATGAACACCACGGGAAGGCGGGATTCCCTAGGGAGTGGAAAAGACCACTTGATGTTTAGAGAGGATGGATTGGAGGTCTTGCGACACAGAGGGTGTCTCAATTGCCTGTATGGCGTGGAGTTGGGCAATAACGCCAGAATGACCTTTTTTGAGCAGATTTTCCATGCGATGGGAACTAATGATCTTCGGTGAACCGAAGATGATGCCTTGGAACTTATATTTTTGGCCCTCCTGGTCGAATTGCATGGTTAATTCCTTGAAATCCATGAGAATGGGACCCAAATTCCTTAACCAGTGTGCACCCAACACAATGTCACAACCGCCCATGTCGATAGCAAACATATGAGATTTCAGGTGGTAGTCACCAATTTGGAGACGCACATTTTCACAACGCCCTCCACATTTCATGGAGCCACCATTGGCAATCATGATTTGGAAATTATTGACTGCATGGATATAGCAATGGGTTTCTTGGGCAATGCGGCGATGAATAAAATTATGGGTGCTGCCACTATCAACCAGAATGATGACCTTCCTATGCTTGATGTGACCAATTAGCTTGAGAGTTTGGGGAGCAGAGAAACCAGTGAGAGCATTTAGGGAAATGACTGGTTCTACTTTGGGAGGGTCTGAGGGAGGGGTTATGTCCGTGGTTTCAGGTGACTCAGACACAAGGGGAGTTTCAACATCCTCTTCCGAAACATCCCTCCGAGATGGCCATAAAAAGATTTTGTTCCTTACACTTGTGGCCCGGAAAATATTTGTCATCACAATTATAACAAAGGCCTTTGAGTTGGCGTTTAGCCATTTCAACACTGGTCAATTTTTGGATCTTTAGTGGAACAGAGGGAGTAGTGGGATTTACTGTTTGGTGCGAGGAATAAAGGAGGGTTTCCGATTTTGAAAAGATACAACCTGTTGTGCTTCTTTAGCTCTTTTAGTAGCCTCCACCAAACTCTGAGGCCAAGCCATGAGGACATGGGCACGAATCTCATCCTTGAGGCCACTGATAAAACATTCTCGGAAAAAGGCATGAGACATGCCCTCTGTCCGAAAAGCCAAGCGCTCAAAAGCAGCTGTAAAGTCTTCCATTGTTCCAGATTGTTTCAACTTTGTCAAACGTCCTAAATGGTTGGTGTCAGTGTCAAAGCGTTCATAAAGCTCTGCCACAAAGTGTGTCCAAGCAATATACCCTTGACGGGAAGTTTTTCTCCATTGCCACCATTGCCAGCGTTCTTGATCTAGACGGAGAACACCATACCGGAGTTTGGCCAAGTCATCTGTAATGCCGTATAAAGAGAAATAATGTTCCATCTGGGTTACCCAACCAATGGGATCCGAGCCATCAAATTTGGTCACATCCACCCGCGGAAGGCGTAGTGTATGCTGAAAGTGATGGTGCTGAAAATTATGGTAACGAGAGGAAGTTTCAGCTTCGGTATGTGGAGGTTGGTCAGATAAAGGGTTATCTGCAAGGATATGCAGCTTGGTGCAAATCATTGAAACGACGGATTCAAGCTAGGTAGTAATGTCTTGTTTGGGTTCCTCCATTGAGGCGGCGATGGAGGACTGCATGTTTGTATTGAGGGAGACAACATTGGCATTGAGTTGTTTCACTTCTTGTTGGGTCTCTGTGAAATTAGATTGCAAGGTATTGAAGCGAGCTTCCAAATCTTGGCTACGGGTATGGGACATGATGACGAGGGAACCGAAACGGGGTGGGTGGGGTAAAAAATTTTGCTAAAAAATGATAAGTATGAATGTGATAAGGGTGAAGAGATAAATCCAATGGAATAGGTCTCAAATAATGGTGCAAAAATTTCCAGACTCTTTTTTACACCTGCGGAGTTATACTCCGGTTTGAAGAATATTGCAGTGATGAAATGCCCAAATGCTTAACCAGGAAGAAATGTGTAGTGAATTGGCAACCTGAACACAGTTGCATGGCAATAGATCTTGTCTTTTTAAAATTTTTTGTTTCCATTCCCAAGGGTTAGGTATTCAAGGGTTCTACAGACAAGGGTTTGCCCTGTGCTATAGCTCTCTGATATACGTGCGGGGTCCAACAGTAGTACTTGGCCCAATATCTCAGGGCACTAACTAAGGAGGTTAGACTGTTCCCTTAGCCGTACTACCTGACTACCCAGGTACTAGAGAGCATCTTCCCGAGTGTTGTTCTCGGTGGCACTATAACAGTCAGGCGACCGATGATTTATCTAAAGAGGGCTTTAGGAAATCTAGGCCGATCCGTACACAGGTGCTATCTGATGCGCTACCACTCGAAGGGGTACCAACAGGGGTTACAAGGGTAGCCAACATATGTGCGCTTAAGAACTACTTGTATTTCCTGCATGTATGAATCCCTCAACTGCGGGTTTATGCACGTAATGACAGATCTTTGTGGCTTAAAGACGCCAGAGTACGTCTCTAGCCTGAAAAAAAATTTAACCTGCAATTTTTTGCCAAGGAAAGTGCTCTGATACCACTTGTAATATTCCAGATATAAAAAGTATGCAAACAGAAATAAAATGCTAGAAATGGAAGATGAACAACAATATAACCAGAATAACACCACAATATTGCTGAAATGATAACAAAATAACACCAGAAAGAGCACTTAGATTATTGAGAGCAATGTTCACGGGCCTCTTTGAGGGGGCAACCTCCAGTTGAGCAAAGCTCTATTACAATAATATCCAAACTAGGGTTCTCATACCCTCGACTCCTATTTATACTAAATATGTCTATCAAGAAAACCATCTAGAGGAAGATCCTTCTAGAAGCGGAAGCTTCTATTAGGTCTTCTTACATTCGACTTGTTGTCGCCCTAATGCACTCTATTACAATAATATCCAAACTAGGGTTCTCATACCCTCGACTCCTATTTATACTAAATATGTCTATCAAGAAAACCATCTAGAGGAAGATCCTTCTAGAAGCGGAAGCTTCTATTAGGTCTTCTTACATTCGACTTGTTTTACCTTATTGCAAGGCCTTATTAATATTGACCTTTATTACATTGGAATACATTGTTCTACCTACGGAAGGGGTTAGGTCCCTAACAAAGGGGCACTAAAAAGGAAGTGCATAGCCCACAAACGCTCTACCTTGGTTGACATGTTTTTTTATGAAGATTTTTCAGGTTGAAGTCAATAAGGGGCACTAAAAAGGAAATGTGTAGCCCACAAATGCTCTACCCTGGAAGGTGATCATTGTTTAATTAATTATTATTATGGGTCCCTTACTTTCATTTTATGAGAAGCATTTCATTGCTCTCGGGATCCTAGGGCAAGCTTCTATTGCATGATGTTTTTGCTAAAGCACCTCCGAGCCTAATGGCCCCTTCTTCCCATGAAATGAGGTACATGCCCTTATTGGGTAAATAAGCCCGAAAACCTAAAAGATTGTGAAACGGTGGGGAAGAAGGGATGGAAGGTGGCAAGTATGCATGGGACTGGTACAATGACCCTTCAAGGAGACCCCCCAGTAGCAATCCTTTCTCCAAGGGTGGCCACTTACTAGGAAACCATGACACTTACAAGGAAAAAACCATAATTTCCAAGAAAATGTTTTCAAAATCAAGAAAGAATCATTTGCAACATGTTCAAGTGCTTGAATTATTAGAATGACACTTACCACAATACCAGACTTGTTACCTCATGGAGCAAGATTCGCCGTCCTCTGTGATCCAAGAAAAGCGTGGTGGACGTTGTTGCCATCATTGAATGGTGATGTATGGTGAATGAAGGGCTCTGCGTGTTGGGATGCCTCTCGATACTCCATGTCTGCAACTTGAGGGCCTCGAGACATCATCTCCTTAGTTATCCCGAGAAATGGGGGATAAAAATACATACATAAGGAAGAGAGGGTCCATGTGGGTTAGGTGTGCTAAACCATGGGTGTGACAACCCTTGCAAAGCACAATCACCTTGTTTCCATCCTTATACACACTTGCAAACGTGAGCTAAGTCCTGCTCACTTAGTGTGTCCTCAGAGGCACAATGCCTAGGTTCAAAGTCCACGCTGTCACTTTGACTTGAACCCCTTCCGTCTAGGCTAACTCCTAGGGAAGTCAAGGGGGGTAGACCCTAGTTACTAGATGAGATTAATATTTAATGTTCTAGGAGTTGGTTTTAATTGGTTAAAAGGTCAGGGGGAATCTAGCCTAAGATGTCAATCAACAAATGCAAGATGCAACTATCTAAGTATGAGAGTCAGATCTTTTCCTAGGGCAACTAAGACTATTGCCTAAGATTGGGCAACGGGGTCAACTAAGTTAGGGGGAATGTTCGTTACAAGATAAGTTACAAAGTATTACAATAAGACAGATACAATTAGATACAAAAGAATAAATCAGATATACAGATTAAGACTAGATACAAGATATGCAATATACTCACAAGTTTGCTCGCATGTGCAAGAGTTAAAGATACATAAGATAAATAAATCAACACATGAAGCCAAGCATGCTCACAATAGATAGAGCTCCGTTGGATTGCTTTTCAATGGCCAAGAGACGCAAATCACTCAAGACCCAATCAAAAGAATGCCTCCAGGTGGATGCGCACTTCTTGAAGGATCACACCACGAGATAAAGGAACAAAATAAAGATGAAAGCTTTGAAAGTAAAGTGCTCCAAATGAAGAGATATAACCCCTTTAAGTAACAATTCTACAACACATAAATGATAACTTGCGTATGAATGTAAATTGAAAGACAATGAGATCAGTGAAATTGCAAGTGTGTAAATGTATTGCTTGGTGTTGTAGACTGAAAATTAAATTAAGTGATTAAGTGTGAGATTAATTTTATCCCTATCTAGATGTCAACCCAAAACTCTCCTACCCCTATCACCAAGTGGTTGTCGGATGCTCAAGAAATGAGGCAATGAGGCCTACCCTAGCTTCACAGATCAACCCTAAGGCCGAGTACTCCGGAAAATTTCCGTGGCTTTCCTCAAAACCCCAATTTTTAAGTGGCGAAGATGGTGAGTTAAGGTGTCCTATTAAGTCTAATTAATGAATTTTAGATCTATGAGCTAAATATTGTGAAGTGTGATTGAGTGCTTGTAGCTTGCTCAACAAAGTTGCCAAAGTACTGAAAATTGAAATACCTGAAGGCTGAAGCCCTTTAACAAAGAAGTTACCAAATGAGTTCTTAAGTGTTATATTGCAAAATTTGAAGTGTGAGAACTAAAAAGAACTTGCGGAATTGTAAAAGGTTGATTAACCCCTTAAGATATCGATACTTGCATGCATGTACATAAGATGAAAAACTTAAGAAACAGTTGTTTGCATGTAAAGTAAAAGACAGAACCGAAAAGTTAATTAACCAATTAGCGCATGCATATGTGATGGTGAAGCTTTAAGAGATTAAAGATTATATGCAAGGTAAGATAAACTGAAAGCAAAATATCCACGATGCCTCCACGGGCTCTAAGCTAGCATATGTTATGAGATCTACTCTAGATTATTTTAAGTAAGCATGTAGAAATCACAACTAATCTAGCTAAACTAATCAAGAAAAAGAAAAGAAAGAGATCTAATCTAAAACTTGCAAAAATAAGACAGAAAGGGAAAGAATGCAAGCCACTTGGGTACAACTCCTTTCGGCTTGCTTTACAGTGATTTAGAATATAGAAGGAAAAGATAAGCGTTTACCACAATGAGATGAGTTGCTTGAGGGTGTGTTGTGCATGAAATTGGGCAGTATGTCCCCTTGTCCTGGCGAGAATCTGCAAAAATTCAGCAAGCTATTGCTTGATGATTTGAGCTGCAACACACTCAAAAGATGTTATGAAATTTTTGTTTTTAGGCAGAAACTTCGTGCATGTGTAAACCAGAAAATTATAATGTTTTAATTGACCTATCTAAGCCTATTAGCTACTAAAATCAGAAATGGAAGAGCATGGAAATAATCAGAAAATGTTTTGGAGTGTAAATGAGGAGAAAGAACAAATCCATGCTTGGATCTATCCCAATAGCTTCTCCTTGAAGTAATCTGCAAGTCTTAAACAAAACGTGAGATGAATAGATGATGATTGCAAACACTAATAATATAAACTAATTTCTATCATTTGTAAATGCGAATCATCTAAGCTAGCAATTATACAATCACTAAGCCTAGCCAAGTAAAATACTTTACCCAACAATCTATCTATAATTACAACAGTATTTAAAACAAAAACAATTTCACCTCATAATCATGTAAAGAATCCAAACAAGTCTTGAGATCTTTGAGTCCTCCAAAGCTATTTCCTTTTATTATCCAATGGGAAGAGGTTGTGGCAACTAATTGCCACAAGCCCTTCAAGAACAACACCAGTGAAGAAATACGACAATAATGAGAGAGATAGAGAGAATGGGATGGTGAGAAACTAGTAGCATAACAGTGCAATAATGAAAGGTGAAGAATGAGGCAGTGAGAGGTCTCTTAAATAGCTTGAGAAGCTAAGGAGACCCCACTTGGATCTTCAACACTTGTCAAAGATCCAAGAGACAAGACAACTCAAAGAGGAAAGCAACCAATGAGAAAAGAAGCTTTTAGGGTGAGGGGAAATGGCAAGAAGAGTAAGTGGAGAGTGATGTGGCCATTAGAAGGGAGGCGTATTGGTGATGAGGAAGGCCCACGCTTTGCTTCAAGGCATATTCCAACTTAGTGTTTGATGTTTCCATCTAACAATGTGAGATTTCCACTTCCCATGTGAGTTAATAAGGGAAGGCGTGAGCTAAAAGGAGGAAAGCGTGAGCTTTCATGAGGAGTGTGTGTGGAGTGTGTCCTTAAGAGCATGCGATTTGTGGAAGGGAAAGATCGTATGATAGGAAGGAGGGAGGTCCACATTTAAAATAAGTAAATTTCCAGATATTACGTGGAGGAGAGGGACGTGAGCTAACCAAACCGTGAGGTAAGGAGGGATGCGTGAGGGTGTACATGTGCTTGGAGTGTGGGAGGAGTGCGTGTCACACTCCCAAATGAAAAGAGATTGGTGGAGGGGGCCCACGAATTAGATCAAGGGAGAAGGTTGAATGTTACGTGGGAGTTGAGAGGAAAACGTGAGGAAAAAGAGGAAGGGCGTGAGGGATGTGAGAAGTGTGACGTCCACATTCTAATGTGGGACGTGGATGGGAGAGGAAGGGCACACCTCATGAGGAGGGGCCCAAAACTTAATTTAACTGAGTTAATAAAACAATCAAAGCATTATTACATGCTCACGTGGGAAGGGGGACGTGAATTCCTAAGAGGAAATAATTAAAAAGTGAGAAATAAATTAAAAGAGGGTTTAAAAGGATAGGAAAAGGTTAGGATAGGTTAGGTGGGGCCTTCTCATCATTATTTGTCACTTACTTCATTTGATTTGGTCCATTATTACAAAATTGACATTTGCCCATGTCCTGGGTTTGGCAATTAAAATCGTCGTTTTCCCGAAAAACTCATAAGCAGACAAAAAACCTAGCAAAACTTGTCCGACTGAGTTGAAACTTGGTTCACGGGTTTAGGGGGTCTCATTAGATTTCATTTGAGTACAAATACCCCTATCAAAAGTCCCGGGACCTAAGTTTTACATTAAATACCCAAAATTAATTAATTAATTAATCCATTAATTAATTTGGAACCTAAAAAAAAAATCCTAGCTATACTTGATGGAATTCCGCGAAATTTCGCGTGCTGTCTTACATGGTCATTTACAACATTCCTAAACACTAGCTACCTAGGAATAACTTCATTAGAATGCCTTTCACCACTTTGGAGGATTTATTGGGTGGGAGTGAAAAACTCAAGGGAGATTAACCCAGCTGGTTAGGCCACATTAACCTCCTAAGGATAAAAAACACTCAGTGAAAGGAACTCTCCTAATGAAGAAAACCCTAAGGCAACCGACCTAACATGATCCATGTAGACCTATTAAAATAATAACCCATGCAGGGGTGCGGTAATCCCGCTTACAAAATTTTGTGCTGGAGCAAAAAGATGCCCTGTAGAACCAAAAAGTCTTCGACATGTTTGCATCTATTGATGCATATCTTCATGATACATGGAGTTGACCCCCTAGCTGAATAGGTGGTCAACACACCTTTTACATAGAAAAAGTATAAGTGAATAATTAAGACCCCGTAAATCATGTATCCTAATAGATCCTCCTCAGAATGCTTGCATACCCACCCAGGACATAAATGCTCAACATTAGAGAGAGTTACCACCTCCAAAGGGGTAGTTGTTCGAAGCAATAAAACGAAGCACCTTGAGAATGGGAACTAAAAGGACATGCCATGACTGTCCACTTGAGGGGATTTGGATAACCACTAACCAACACTTGTACATAAGAACATCCCATCATGGCCATATACAAAGAAAATCATCACACTTTGGGCTCATCAGAGTGGTCACATCTCGTGAAAAAATATAGGGTACATTGTAGAGACTCTGGGGTGTAACAGTGACTACAATTCCTTTTTCTTTGATTTGTTGATCACAACACTATAGGAAAAGCTTCATTAACTTCGTCAAACCTATGTAACTTATTAACTTTTTCTTTTGAGATGGAATCTTTGCTAGCTCAAGAAAAGGAATAGGCATGTTCAGCTTGAATATTACATTGGTTAAATCAATACTTAAATTACAATCTCCACTTATAGAAGGCCTTTCGGATGTGAATTCCTTAGCGGCTCCATCAATTTGAACAGGTCGCTTGTTCACAAGAGCCTTTTGAGGGACTTGTCTTTTTGTTTCAGGTTTTTGTCTAATATTCTTTTTTTCTTTTGATAAGTGATCCACTCTTTATTCCTAATCTTCTTCCATATCTCCTCTTGAGTGGGATTTTCACCATACATCCTTGTGATTATATCAATATTCTCTTACCCTTTATTTGATTCATATGGTCTTCATATATAGTATAAGTTTTTCTTGCTACATTACAAATTAAACTGTCTTCCCCAACATAGTTCATGTTATCAAACTCATTAGGATATTCATTATTTCCCTCTCTAGCCTACCTTCTTGCTTCTCTGGTTGCTAGGCATGATTCCTCATCATGAGTATCCAGACAAGTGCGACACCATGGAAACATTTCATGGTCAACCACATTATTAGGATTTAAAGGAACTGGAATCCTTCGTTCATGGGGGCTTTGTCTAGACTCTATATCCCATCTACCATTTCCTCATGGCGGATATCGATTTTGTTATGCCCTTTCCAGTTGAACCAACCTATTTTGCATAGCAGTATTCTGTTGAGTGAAATTGGATTCCATTCGCTTTACTACTTCTATCAAGGATTTTATTGGATCAGGGGTAGGCTGTGTTGTATTCATATCTCTAAGCTTTGGCTTAGCCCTAGAGAAATTTGATCTCAATAAACTAGGCAAATTTGTCGTCCTAGACACTGCCATATTCTTCTCAATTTTCATTGCTGAATCTTGGGATGCTTTGAGATTTTGAGGATCCTTTTCCCTTATTTGGAAACCAAGCTAACCATTAAATGCATCAAGATAGTAAATCAAAATAGTTGCTTCCGGGATTTTGATATCATTATGTAATTTCGGCACTGTTTGGTTAAATCTTTTGTTGAACTTTATACAGTTGCATTTTCATTCCTTTTAATAGTACTCAAGGTAGTTAATAGATATCTATTATCCTTGTTCTCTCCCAATTTTTCCAAGCCATCTCAAGGACATCCCATGAGTTGATACTGTTATCTGCCAACCTCTTGAACCAATCTATTGCATCATCTTCCAAAGATAATGCAAATAACTTCATAGTGTCATCTAAATGTTTAGCTTCCCCTGTTCTATAGGTCATATTCTTGAATTTGCTCAAATGATCCAAGGGTGAGGTTGCATTATTTCCCTAAAAATTAGGGAGATTATCTATTGCCTTTTCTAAAATGTCATGGGAAGCAACAACAATAAGAGAGAAACCAAAAGGCTTATAAATGTCATCCAACCACATTGCGACCTTATTGTTTTGAAAAAGGAGTCTTATATCCTCAGCAAAATCAAACCCTTGATTACTAGTACTTTGGGATTCATGAATTTGCTTGTTTATTCTTCTTTTATAATATCTTTTTGGTTCTAGAATTGGGTGAACAATGCCTTGTGAAGATCTTCTTGTAGAGTAATTCCTAGGCAAATTCCCTTTATGTGAAGTCGTCAGATGAGCTCATATGATAAACCCTAAGTTTTATGTTTATCAAGTGCAAATTCCCTTTATGTGAAGTCGTCAGATGAGCTCATATGATAAACCCTAAGTTTTATGTTTATCAAGTGTTGTGAAGCATGAACTTCAAATCTCCAGGGAATGGACTTTCTCCACAGAAACAACACCAAAATGCTACCTCCCAAACCCTCACATTGGGTGGAAAATCCCTAGCAAAATGTGAGAACCTAGGACTAATTAAAAGGCTACCCACTGTCATCTCGGTATCTCTTTCATTGTCTTTAGGTCGAACTCACCTTCAGCACAATAGGGGAATCCCTAAAGGCAACTAAATCTAATGGATACATATGACTTGGGAAAGCTTCTTAAACTTGGGGCAAATTTGGTTTATTTTATTTTCAGCAGTAAGTTCCAAATTTGAATAAATAGAAAATAAATGATAAATTTTATAATTTTAACGGTGGTTGAAAGGAAAGACAAGTGCCTAAATCCAAATTGGGCATATGGGGTCAAGAGGACAGACTTAGAGGGCTATTTCCATTAAGTAATTAGGGAAAACAGAGCTGCAAAATGCATGCTACAAACTAGCCTATTATTGTTGCTAATTAATACAAAAAAAAATCTTGAAAGGGCCTTACAATATATGCACCTTTTGACTTGCTTACTAGGGTTTGTTTTACTATGAAGTATAAATCTGCAACAACTCTGAAAGATGATAGATGCAACAATGACACATTCATACATAAGGCATCAAAGAGATTTAGATAAGAAAAACCACACCTAATTTCTTCTATTGGAGTAGAGTAACCTTTCACAAATAACCCTTGAAGCAAGCTCAATGTATTATTCAACTACTAACAAATGTTACAATACATTCACAGAGTCTCTATGCTCTTGACAGGAGTGATCATCAACATTCATGTTCTAGAGAAATTTTTGCAGCATAACAGTATCTTCAATAGCCTCTCTCTCAATACCTCCAACCCAAACACTCAATATATAGGCATAACGAAACCATAAACCATTTATGGTTTCTAATTCCACACTCTGGAAACCATTAACAGTTTTTTGGCTTTTACTAAAAACATTACTTCATGCATGAGCTAACTACCACAGCATGGGTTGGAAGCCTCCAGCAGTTTTAACATCTTCTAAAACCGTTAACTGCAAGGTGTACATGACACACCTTTCCTAACATTGGTCTGATATCAATGGATGCGATATACAATTGGAACTCCTGCAGGTTTGAATCCTTTGATGTAATTGTCAGTTGCTTCCAACCAAAACCGAAAAGCATGCAAAGAAATCTAGCAATGACTTGAAAATTTTACCGTACACATCATGAAAACTCAGCAGAGATACTCTGAAAAAATACGAACCTTATTCTGATCCAAAAAACCATGTACATGTCTTAGATTTTAAATAAAACTCTTTCTATCTTCTACCCCTACTTTTTCACAATAAAGCTCTTCCTAATAGAAATATCAACAAGAATAAAACAACAAAAAGAAAAATAGCAATTTGGTTCTCATGTAAGAGGTCACTTATTTAGAAATTAACATATGAAATTTACATATCCGATCACTTATTTTATTCGAGTATGAAATAATTTATTAATAAATAATGAGCCAAATGCAAGTCACAGAGGAGCTAGTTTTGTTGTCTGTTAATCACTATCTTTTGACATGATTGAATATACGCTGGATGTATCATTGAATGGTTACTTGTTATGTATGTCTATCCAATGAATAATTTATGAGTTTCGTTGTTTTGTGATTATTCAATATAAAATATAAAATGTAACTGCATAAACTTGGTAAATCCTCTACATTTTGGGCCTATTGAACTATTCCTCATGGTTGTAACATGGTTTGGTTGAGTTGTCAGTTTGCTTTTGCTTTTAATGCGTATGAATATTAATACAGTAGATTCATTCAATTTATTTTTTCTATTTTTCAAAATTTTGGCTTTCAATTGGCCGGGTTTAGTAATTTGTGAAGTGTTAATATGTTTGGATGTAAAAAGAACTTTAAAAGGTAAATGTGGTTTTTGTTTCAATGTTTTGCAAGTTGACAAATCGAGTATTTATTATGGAGCTCATGTTAGTTTTTCATTGACTCTTTAAAGATGGAAGATGGAATGACCTTTTACCTTTATGTAAATAAAGTGATTTAAAAAAGAGTTTTAATGGTGTTGCACCACCTTAATATTTTGTAAAGATAAAATTAGTTAAGTGTAAAAGATATATAAATTGAAGAAAATATTTCATTTCATGTGTCATGAATTTAGGACAGTGAAATGTGTACTAATGAAACCAATTTTCAAATAAATTTAGATACAGGAGAAGATTTTTAACCATGGAATAACTAATCAATATTTTGCTGATCACTTCCTCTTCTTTGTGCATTATTAGTAATTGATATTTTGAAAGATTAACATGTGGTTGAACTATATCCATACTGATTAACATTTATTTATTTATTTTGTAATTGATGTTTTCAATCATGTTGTTTTTAATCATGTTGTTGTGACTTGTCTATGTTGAATGATACTTTAAGTTGAATGTTTTGTGAATAGGAAAAATTCGAACAATGAATGTCTTGTGAGTAGGAAATATTCGAACAATTATGAAAAGGATGAATTTAGGCATGGATTTGCCAGCATGTAGTTATAACGTATTGCTGAAATAAAACAAGTACTTTTGGTTGCCCTATGGTGGCCTTGACGTGGCAAGCATCATGCATATCTAAGAACAACGGATATCTGGAAAACATACAGAATGATTGGTGAAACAGTCCTATTGACTGGTATGTTATAGTACCATGCACGATTAATTATTGATTCAATGTAAGAGCTGGATGTTTTGTATTAATATGACTTTGTTTGACTATAATTTTTTATTATATATTGAATTCGATTAGAGATCAGTTTGAATTGTTTCACACTCCTGGATTATAAAAAAGTAAATGGCACTAACACACCTGTATTATAGCAAGGAACTGACACTTACAAATCCCAGTGTGTGAAACAACTCAAACTGACTTCTCTAGCCAAATTAAATCTATAACATAGAATAGAGTTAGACAAGTCAATTTAATAAACATTGAACCTAGTATTAATCCTTCTTGTAACTATAACATACCAGTCAATAGGTCTGTTTTATGAATGATCCAAAGCTTTGAAGTCAATTTCCAAACAATAGGTCTGTTTACATACCAGTCAATAGGTTTGTTTTATGAATGATCCAAAGCTTTGGAAGTCAATTTCCAAACAATGGTATGCAAGCTAGATGGACATCCATGTGTGAGTGGACATCATTGATCCGGATTTTATGAGAAGAACAAAATGAATACAGATTATTAACAGATTCTTAACACAAAATAACAGAGATACAGTGAAACTAGTTTTCTATTCAATAATGAAATAAGTTGAAACTGTAAAATGCAGCGGAAACAAGCTTGCTGGAATGGCGGCGGCTTATCTCTAAGAAGAGATGTGACCGCTGGGCTCATTCGCAAGAAGATCATTACAATGAGGCTTTGAAGGCCTTTTACAATAAACAGGAATGCCAAAAACCCTAGACATCCAAAAACCTAACCTTAGGAGATGAATTGCCAAAAGTCGTGTGGGTCTCGTTTGGGTAAGTTAGTACATTAACTTCCCGGGGTCGTAACTTTTGCATACGATCTCTGTTTTAGGCGTATGATAGCCCGTTGGAAAGGTATCGTTGAGGAGATTCATTTTGGGACGTCAATCATGTCGTAGGTTATCATTGAGAATCTCGATCCCGAAAAACCTTCATTTAGGCCCTCAAAATGGCCCCAGAAGTGAAAACTGCTAAAAATAGTAAATTACCAAAATTGCCAGAAAATTATTTTGAATCAGTTGAAAAAGGTGGGTAACCACTGATATCCATCTGAATCAATCATCTACATATTACTTTTATGATGAGTTGTTTCAATAGTTATAAACAAGGAATATGACAATAGGTTTTGAAGGATGTACAATCTGAAGCATTCTGTGCTTTTGAGTCTATGTAGTAAAGATTTATGGTAAAGCTCCTCAGCAGACCTTCATTTAGGCCCTCAAAATGGCCCCAGAAGTGAAAACTGCTAAAAATAGTAAATTACCAAAATTGCCAGAAAATTATTTTGAATCAGTTGAAAAAGGTGGGTAACCACTGATATCCATCTGAATCAATCATCTACATATTACTTTTATGATGAGTTGTTTCAATAGTTATAAACAAGGAATATGACAATAGGTTTTGAAGGATGTACAATCTGAAGCATTCTGTGCTTTTGAGTCTATGTAGTAAATATTTATGGTAAAAATTGATTCTATAGCAATTAAAATGATTTGAACATTAGATTATGAATGAAGAATGCATTTAATTTTAGAACATTCGTAAGAGCACATATTTTATGTGTAGTTGTCAATTTGAATAATACATATCAATTATTTTGCCACTCATTTTTTTTAAATGGTTAGGTGAATTTGCTCAAGACTTGTGTTTCTTTTATATGGTTAAATTCAAATAGTTTGTATATCTAATATCATGTTTGGAGTGTTTTTGGTTGTGACCTAGTAGTTGAAATGAGGCATTGCCATATCAATGACACAAATTTAAATCCTCGTTAGCATAAATCTTTGGATAAGTTGGTTGAGTTTAGTGATATTGATGTAAAAACATGCTTGATAAAAGTGGATAAATCACTTTTGGTTTGGAGTGATAGGGAAGCATTTAAGAAATCCTTTCTCTTCTAGTTAGAAGAATAGTTCAAGCCATGTGTCATTCTTCCATCATCATTTTTAAAGCATCTCCAATTATGGAAAATAAATTGAAAGCAATTAAATATTTATCAATGACAAAAAAATTTAGGTTTTTTTTTCCATGGGAAAAAATCGTATTTTTATTAGCTAGAATAAAAATACATTCCTCATATGCTATAGCATGCCACATTTCCCCAACTACTCAGAGTGTTCAGAAAGTACGTCCTCTTGTAGACTGACCCTACTTGGCAAAATTTAGATTAATACATTTTCCATCACTTGATCCAATTGTCTATTAACTTGACTATTTCCCCAAAATACACATGTATACTATTTGACCTTACTTTCAAAACTGCAAACAGTTTCTAAACTACAACTTGACTACAACAAAAAAGACCACATCAAACTAAAGTAGCCCTCAAGTCCACAGATGCTCATAATACTTATGAGACTCACCCTCTCAATATTCCACCATTTGAACATCTCCTAGGGAAAGATTTATACCCTCTTTGGATAACACATTGGTTTGTTGATTGAGTTCCCAATCGATATGGCAGATAGAGAAGGAATACAAAATAGAGTTTTCCTCCTTTAAATTGGTCGCCAAATCTATTAAATCCAAATTTTGGATTTTCTACTTACTAGTTAACAAGTAACGAATCCCAAAATATACTTGTAAGGATTTCGTACCTGTCTCAAAGGCTCTTTGCATTCAAGTTTTAAAGCCAAAAGTTTGGCCACATTATTAGTTCCTTGTTCACTACACGTCTTCAAGGTGAAACAATTATGCTCTGAAATATGAAACACCACCCCCAAACCACAGAGTTGGTTTTGACCCTAACAAACCCCGTAGAAAAACCCCCAACTTATGTTCTTTTCTATCATCGTCTCCCTTACCTATTGAGGCAACCTTAGAGTAGCTTCAATTCTTAATGTTTTAAATAATGCCCTCACCTGAGAAAAAAACTTGGAAAGTAGGGATTGCCATCTCAACAAAGATTTGCCTATTGTGACTCAACCACACCCCCTGAATAACTAAGAAGGGAAATGCTCTGAAGGATTTTAGATATGCTCTATCAAACCACTCTTTAAGGAAGAGAACAAGCTCAACCTTATTCCACAAGTTTCTTTTATTTAACCAATTACTACAATATGCCCAAATATGTTGTATAAACAAACACTATTCAAAAATATGGTGTGTTGTTTCCTAAAAAATTTACAGAGAACACAGAGACTAGGGCCCTAAATAGCTCACTTTTGATGAGCCTCCCAAGTCAACACCTTATTTTCCAAGGCAAGCCACATAAAGAGCTTCGTCTTCTTGGGTGCCTTAAATCTCCAAATTCATTTCCACCACCTGGTCGGAGGACGTTGAATTGTTTTTGTCAAGGATATATATCCCTCTTTTACTGTGTAGTCTCCTCCCACGTTATTCTTCAACCAAACTAGCCTATCAGGGTCCTCCCTAATCCTTACATTGGCTCGTTTCAACTCATTAATGAAAACCTCTCATTCCCTTTTCCACCCCTCTTTGAGTCTCGTTATCGCGCAGTTTGTAGTTAGGATAAAAGACAACTGTAAAGAGACAAACTGGCGTAACTGAACCAATCCCACCCAATATCACCTCGATAGGAAGGTTCTTTCTATTTAGGGAGGTAAACCCTAGGGGGGACATCCCTGGTGACCTGGGGTTTTGAGAAGGCAAAGGATTGAAGGCTAAAAGATGAATCCCCCCTCACAAGTCACCACTGAGCATATGGTCCGACCAATCAACCAATAAAGAGAAGTATAACCCAAAGAGATGTACCTGCCTGAGACAAAGCAACAAGATATATATATACACGAAGTTAATGTTTATAAAATAAATAAATATTGACGAAGTTAATGTTTATAAAATAACAACGATGTACAATATCACTTCTTCAATAAATGTTAAAGGAACGTTGCATTCAATGTAACAATCAACACTTCATTTAGATAATGCCTTAAATAACTATTCAATTGCTTACAAAGTAAAACGTTAGTTGCACAATGATGTTTAATAGAAAATATGATGACAACAATTAGTTAGTAGGGTTAGTCTTAAGCTAGGGTTAGAATAGTTAGGGTTTATTCAAAGTGTTTGATTGAAGTCATGATCAAGTTATTCAAGACAAAGGAGGTCTTTACATCAATGCCTTTAGGGTTAATGGAGTCAAAAGTAGAGGACACAAAAGTTGAAAGATCAAGTGAAAGTAATAAGACGAAGGACTAGAGGGTTTCACCTTGAGGTGTTGCTAAGGCAAGGCCTCGAGGATGAAACCCTAGGGGAGAGAGGCTCACTTTGGTGTAGGGGAACTAGGCCTTAGTGCTCTCTCCTCCTTCCTTAGCTTTAATGGAAAATCGTCTAGCTCAAATGATTGCATAAGACTAAGACAAGAGGTTTTGCAGGTAACGTGTTGCTATAGCAGGGCTTTACCAAGCAAACCCTAGGGAAAATCGGCTCAACAAGGTGTAGGGGAACTAGGCCTTGATGCGTTTTCTCCTTCTTAGATCAATAGGAAAAACGACTATCTTGGAAGAGGAAGAAAAGAGTGTTGCTAAAACAAGGCTATATCTCTCTTCAATAAATGGCTCAAAATCTTGAAGGGGACATGAGACAAGGACCTACAATGTGTGCTTGTCACCTAGGGTTTATTCAACATAGCATAACAATATATGCAAGAAATGACAATACAACCATTCATTTAAGAAGTT
>CBVK0102293019.1:0-10759 GCA_900067695.1 Picea abies | reverse complement strand
TTATTATATCTCCGCTCTCATTTTGTGCCGAAAATAATCTGGATCATTGGTAGTATAGCAGTGTTATTAATCTCTATAAATTAGTACACTAATAAGAGAGTATAAAGGATTCCTTGAAAATGGTTTCTATACTTATGCAATTACTGGATCTCAATCGTACAAAAGGGAAAATGGTCTGACTTGGTTTCTACTAGAAGTGTGTTGCTGTATTCACAACTTTCCGGTTCCACTCATAATTAATAGATGTATATAACTATATACAGGCAGTCTTATTCAAAGTATAATATTAACATTGGTAGAGGTTTATCCTACACCTATCTCCATCCATTCATAATTTAACTTGTTAATATATGTAGATAAATACATATAGGTAGTCTTATTCAAGCATAGACTTAATACTGGTAGGGGTTTATCCTACGCATGTTCCATCCATTAGTATTTTAACTTACATAAAGAATTCACACAATGATTATACTAGATATATAGATATCCTCTTTCAATCAATTTGAATCAGAAACAATACTTGAAATAGAAAGGACTTCAACATAAAATAATTCATCTAGAAACATATATATGCATTCTAATCACCATTTAAAACAAGAGAGATATCTATAACCATAAAAGAATAGAGGATCATATCTGAACTAGTTCACTAAAAAACAAAGGGAACAACCATGTTCCTCCCAACCTGAGAATGGAACAACCAAAGTCACTTGTTCCACTCACCCCCTAGGCTGACCATGAATCCATGAGGAAAAAATTCTAACTCCATTTCAACTACAATCTTTTAGTCTCAACAACTTCTTACCTCACACTCAGAATTCAGTGTTCATAACAACAAGAGAACCATCCTTTCCTAGCATACTTAGCAGGGTCCTGCCTCCTCACATATGTTATATATCTAAAGCCAAAGTGTCTAGGTATTTTTCCCCTTGGGAATTTTCACATCTTTCCAAATCCCTGATTTTTAGGGTCTGCCAATGGCCAAATTCCTTATTTACCACTTGTAACAATCGACCCTAAGGTAGTTCCAGCATGTTCCCCACTCATGGAGTCATGGTCAGTTGATTTCAAGATGGTTGTTTCATTTGTCGATCAGTAATAATATAAAAATATTATTTTTCATACAAGTGCCATAGTCAAGTAGTTAGTTGGGTCAAATCAAATCTCTTCCCAACAGTCATAATCCTTAATTACAATTAACTAAATTTGAAATTCAGAATTTCCATAAATGGAAAACAAATTCCAATTTTGAATTTACCAAAAATGGAAATTAATTTCCTAAGAAATTTCAAACTTAAAAATAATTTATTTTTGGGGATGTGACACTTAGTTTCTCGGTTTCAAGACGTGATGAGATGAAAGTTTTTCATTCATATACCTTAGTTGATTGTATTTTAATAGAAATATTGTTTTCTCGTCCATGGCAAGAAAATAGTATTATCGCATGTTGGCAATAGTCATGTCGCCTTTGAATAGAGCACAAACTTTTGATCCACTTGTCATCCAAAGTTTGGGTTTAGCATGACCTTAGTAAGTTGAGCTCGTCACTTAGAGTTTACTCCTCCTACTGGTTACTCTTCCAGTCCCTATCGATATTTTGATTGGTGCCTCCTACATCACAAAGTTTTATTATCAAGTCTATGTTGTCAGAGCCCTCCATATGTCTCATGCTTTTGCTCAAAGGATGTCTATAAGCCTACATCAACCATTTCTCATAAATCTTGACTTTGCATGTTGTCCATACCCTTAGTGTATCTCAAAGTCACCTAAAGTTGTATTCCTACCGTGCACCCTAGTCCTACTTTGATTATGGGTATGTAACCTTGAACCCAACAATTGACATCTCCTCATTGGTCATTGATTAGGGGGTTTCCCTTGTTTTTGATGGCAAGAAATATATTCACACATTGGTATTTTTGCAGTTTCTTAGAGGTCATTAGCCTTATTGGTGGTTTCCTCACCTTTGTCGACAATTTTTCTTATTGGCTACTATTCAGAGGGTCGTTTTCGTTCACTACTTGCATCTAGTGCATGCAAAAGATGCAAAAGGTCATTATTTTGTGAACATGTTCTTCATATGAGTTCCTCCAAATCATCAAGCTATTTCTTTGTACCTCATGCTGAATGATGAGATATGCCTTAATTCTCTCCTTTCAACCAGTCTCCTTCCATCAACTCTAGCTCGTCTATTATGGAAAAAAGGCTTAGAGTCCTATGAGTACCTAGAGGATTGCAGTCATCAGTGGTAGGTTATCTTGCCATTGATAGTTGGGAATAAATCAATGTCTCCTGATCGATGGATTCTTCAAGTGCTCGACCTCAACACCTTTATTCACACTTGTAATAATGTATTGGATTCCTGATACCTACTTCCATTATCGGTAGGTTGTCTCATGTTTGTTAACAGTATACCTTAATGAACGGTAATCAAACAAAGTCTCATTGTGTTCGACCTAAACTCCTTTATTCACATGATGTATACTTGCACCTTTGGTGGATCGTGTAGAAGACTTGAAGACATCAATTTATAGTTGCATATTTCCTAAGTTGTTGCTATCATTCATTGGACTAGTACCTGTATGACTTAATTAATCATCAGAGATCATATTGTACTCCATTGTTTACATACATCTTCAGATTGATTTTGAGACTGGTTTTCACTAGGCCTTGATCGCGACTATGACAACTTATGGCATGTATCTACTTTGTATTTCCTATTCATGGCCATGAAAAACTGTTTGGTACATTTCCACATGGATATGCAGTGTAATTCAAATTGGAAGCCATGTGCACAAAGTCATTATGGATTGTAATATTCTTATGAGGAACAAGTTCATCCATTTGGGTCTCCATTACTCCACTTCTGGGAATTATAATGTATTTCGTCCATCATATTGGAAGCCATGTGCACAAAGTCATTATGGATTGTAATATTCTTATGAGGAACAAGTTCATCCATTTGGGTCTCCATTACTCCACTTCTGGGAATTATAATGTATTTCGTCCATCATAGATACTCCTCTAATCTCACTGATTAGGGGGCATCTATTATAACAAGATTTTCGTGACCCCATGCAACTTTCTTAGAAGACCTTTTCCATTTCCCTATGGAGACTTGAAGTCCCCCTTTTCACTTCCCAGAGATAAAAATAATATTTTCCACATATACGTTCCCTAACAACTATAAAACATGCGTATATGTAGGTTGCACCATTATAGTCCATGTACATCGGGTTTTGTGCCCAAAATTAAAAAATGGTGTCAAGTTTCCATGTCACATTGAGAGATCCATGATCCCTAACCTTCCATATATTGGAAACATTATGAATAGGCCCTTTAGTTCCATTTGAAGGCTATAAATGGGCCATATCCAAGCCATGGAAGAGAGAGAATTCAACTTTTGAGAGCACATTTACTCTGGAGAAATTAGTCACTTCATATTGAATCCCCTTTTCCTTTTTAGTATGAACACATTGTTCAACCCCCAAACTCTTCCCTTTTTTATGGAGAACCTCATTGTCTCTCTTATATGATCTTTCCTTTGATGGAGGATTCAAGTGGTGGAGGCCCAAATGGAAGTGACTTAGTTTCTCGGTTCTGAGACGTGCCGACATGGAAGCTTGTCATTCATACACTTATTTTGATCATATTTAAATAGAAATACTATTTTCTCGTCTAATTAATGTCTTTCAAATATATGAATTATTATTCCATGGGCATATTTGTTATGGATATTGATGGATTATGCTATTATATGTGTTAACTTTATATGTTATCACCATATTATTGTGTATATTGATTGTTGAGGACAAGTTGCAGGTATATAGCTTTGAGCCGAGTGCTCAACAATGGTCTTCCTTGAACGTTCAGACGAGGTAGGCTCTTTATCTTGTCTTGTTAGCATGTTTGTTTATATAGCATACTTGAAATTATAGTTGGTTTCTGCAATCATTTTCTCTGTTGTGGTTTACCCCATTCCATAGAGTGATTTTCATCGTAACAATAAGATAACACCCATGAGAATCAAGATAATGTAACATTAATTGATAAAGGACAATTCAACACAAATCAAGGAGATAAAGACCATCAACCACATCAATATCAAGGAGAATCATTGTGCTTACCCGTACAAGAAGTACAATCCTCAAGTAAAAAATAATATGTGATCATCTGTAGTCCATTATCATCACTGAAGTCTACCCATGAAATATGTAATTACCACTCATTTTCATGTGAGGGCTAACACATCCTAGCTAAATAATATGGGAGAATTAAATGCATATTGTGATATTGAGACCTCAATGAATGCTTTGTAGATTTTCCTTAGATGTCCTTCGGGAAATACACATAAAATTTTCATGGATACTTTGGGAGTTGCACAATTTGTTCCATAAAGGGTTTTCTAAAATTTTGAGTGCAATGAGGGAACATGTAGGGTAATTCATCTCCTTACATTTTCCAAATCATCAAAATACATGAATTATGATGGAAACCATTTTAAAAATGTCCTCGAATTTATGACTGATATGGCTATTTTGGAGGTCTATAAAATCTTAAAATAAACACCTAGCATTTTTATTAATTTTGAAGTAGATATTACTATCCTTTTAGATTAAGATAATTTCATTTAAAGAAAATAAAGATTCTAACATCATTTTAAAAAATAAATAGTTCCTCTTCCACTATTGACAAGAAACATCTTTAACTTAACCACTTAGGGATTTACTTTCGATATATCCTAACATTTTATATCAAATTTACTCTCATAATAATTAGGTGCAATATGTAAACTTGGTTATAGAAACAAAACAAGAATTATATGTAATTCCTTTTCCCAAGAGGATTCAACTTTGTGATTCAATATCTTAGTGGTTAGATGTATGGAGTTAAAAATTACTCTAGAATTATGCAAAGAGAGTTTATATAATTGGATAGTGGCTAATCATCCACAAATTAGGAATAAATCACAAAATAAAATAAAATAAATCAAGGTTATCTCACATTTGGCGTGTAAATTTGAATTGAAATGTTCATTAAGCTTTGATGATTTTTTAATTGACTAAATGATTCCTTTTCAATTGAAAAAATTGACAAATATACAAATCAACAATTCTTTTTTTTTGAGATATAGTGTCCATATATTAACACTTATGGAGAATGGAAATGACTATATTAATTTTATATCACATAGGGTGATCAAATGAATTTGAATTTTTTTTTTTAATTTGAACAAATGGTTCTAAGAAAATCCTTCAAGAATAGAAACTCTGTATATTTTGGGAGATACTATCCATTCATGTCATTGTTTCCTTGGTATGTGTGAGCTAGTGAGATCCACTAAGACTCTTTGAATTTATTACCTTAAGGAGTCTAGGTGAGTCCTATGTGATTATATGGAAAAACTCTCCTTGTGTTTCCTTGGAGGGAGAATGTTAGGGATAAACAAATTTGCATTAAATACTAGGTGCAAATTAGGGAAGGGGGAAATGCTCAATTCAAACAAATTCTCACCCATATCCTTTGTGATGGTGTAAGGACCATATTGTAGCAGTATTATCTTCCTATGGGGTCTCCTAAGGTACTCTTTTTGAAAATTCAATCATACCTTATCACTAACCTGAAACCTATGTGGAACCTAAAATTCAATATACATCAATGGGGGCCAATGGTTGGAATCCCAAGAACACCTGAAAAGGGATGTGACCAATATATCCATGGAGATATTTTGTATCTATGTTGAACATAAGTAAGGATTTTATCCCATATACATGGATGTTTGAATTTGTACATTCTCATGATATGCACACTAATTATATTGATCACATCTATTTATCCATCAGTATGGGGGTGGAAGGAAGTGGATTCTGTGAGTTTGGTGTCCATTAGTGACTGCAATATTGAATAGAATATACTTAAGACCCTGCTATCATGATATGAAATAATAGTCTATGGTAGCCTGAAATATTCCCAAACACATTCTAAGAATATCTTGGTAGTGGCCTTGATGGTGATACTCTTCTTGCAGACTGTCAAGATGGCCATATTAAAAATTGATCAACAACCACAAATAAAGATTCATTACCCTGTTTGGTATAAGGTGTAATAAACATGTAATCCATGGAGATGGACTCCTAGGGCCTATAAAGAGTAGGAAGCAGAGTGCACAACCCATTATTTTTAATGTAGGGTTTGAAAATTGCATAAACAGTACACAGTGTCATATACTTGATGGCATCCTATCAAATATTGAGCCATTAAAAGTAATTTTGTAGTATAACCACAATATTTTCCACACCAAAGTGTCTTGTCACTTGACTGTAATGAGATTCCCAAATCATCTTCACACACTCACTTGAAGGAACATAGAGATGGCCCAAATGACAAAAAAATCCATCCTAAAGATGAAAATCTATAACTGGTGTTCCCATGCCTATTGTTTTATATATGGCATTGAATCCAGGATCATTGTGATATAGTTGCAACCACCTGGAGGTCTCATTGCCACAAGATTTGAGCACTACAGTTAGTGATGGAAGTGGATATTGATTGAGGAAAATAGTAAATCAATTGGTGCTACCCTTATTGTATTGAATGTTTAGGTGGAACTATTGTAAGTAGGTGGACCTATTTTGTTCGAATTCATTTTGTAACTTTCCCTGTATTTGCATGAACCATATGGGCTTGTGATCAGTGTGGATGATGGTGTCCTTTCCATGAATGTAATTCTTCCATTGATTTCAATATTGTACAATGGAGTAAGTATCATTATCATAAGTGGCATACTTGTGGATGAAATTCAAGAGTGTCTAACTCTGGTAGGCCACTAGATGACCATGTTGTCTGACAAACATGCCAACCACATAGTTCAAAGAATCTATCTAAAACACAAAGGGTTGTTTCATATTTGGAAAGGTGAGTAGGTGCACTGAACATAAGCGGTGTTTCATATCATCAAATGATTTTTTCTTTCACATGGCCAAAAAAAAATTGGCCTTGGTTCCACCCTTGGTGATGTGAGTTTCTACATCCCATATTTCTTTCGTCCCAACACAATTTGGCTCCTACAAGGCGAGGATGTTGGTTGAATATTCCCTTTTTCGATTAACTCTTGAATCTAGAGTTTGCTTTCTTCATTTCTATGGGAGAACTCCTTCTATTGTGATGTTATGTAAATTCTCACTAGGTATCAAATCAATTAAATCATTGAACTAGAAGTGTAGAGGTACCCCAACAAGTGAAGTGAAGATATATCTATATGCTTCCACTAATTTTTCCACCTAATTTTGTTGTGTAGGGGTTGTTGATGTCATCGTGATATTCTATTCAACTTTAGATGGAACCATGAAGAGTAAATATTTCCCAATCTAGGATATTACCTTCTTGCATTGCTTGGTTGTGATCAAAGAGATTTGGGTAGTTAGAACAACCTCAAGTATCTTGTAGAGTTGTCTTCCTAAATTAGAAATGATGGTATGAGGTATAGACTCATATAGAACATTATGTTTCCACATATATGTCTATCCTAAAATAACATCACAAAATTAGAGTGGGGAAACATCACACAATACCTCATCTTTGAATGGATTGATGTCTTAGGATATGCGACACTATTGGATGACATGAAGGTCTCATCCTTGGCCCAACAAAACAATGATTTGTGGTTGGGGTTATCAAAATATATGCAACTTCAATATATCAATGACCTTGGTTGATATCATGTTATTCTATCTCCCATTGTCAACAATGAAAGGTAGTGGGGTCCCATTCACCCAAATATGTGAATAGAAGAGGCACTCTCCCTCCTCAAACTCTTGTGAAATGTTCTTTTGGATATTTGTAGTTGTGATGTTAGCACTAGGTTCTTCAATATGATCTTCTTTCCCTTATCCTTCTCTGGATCAAATTTTGAGACAAGTTATAAAATCTTTGTATTTAAGCTCGACCAACAATGGATATTCCTAGTGACATTCATTAGTGTTGTTCCAAGGTATTTTTTGGAACTCACGCCACTTTCCAATGTCATTCTTTGACTTCCCAGTACCCTTATTTTTCTGTGGCTTGGACTGGTTGTCTTGAGGTCGGATATCCTTGATATATCCCTTGTTCTATGAGTTATGGATTCCTTTATGATTCTTTTGTTGTGGTCGATTGACAAACCCAATCTCTCGCTTATTCCTCTACTTGAATTTCTTCTTGATTTTGATAGAGTATTGATCAGAAGCTCCTAGCAAGGAGGTTTCCAAGAAATCTATCTTTATTTGGATGCACCTATGTAGGCCACTATGATACTTCATAACCAAGTGTCACTCAGAGTCTCTGATACTTGCTTTGAGCACAAGAAATGGAAGATATTGGTGTATGTTGACACCATTTTGTTTCTTTCCTAATTGAAAGTTGTCCATATTCTATATCTAAAATATTGTGGATATTCCCTAGAAATTTTTTCACAATATATCTAATAAAATACTAAAATATTTACTATGAAGGTTAATTTTCTTTAGATCTCAGATTCTTTAACTACAAGTTTTCTTCTTAAAATATATTAAATAGTTGAAATGTGAAAAATAGAGAATATAAATAAATACTCAGACACCATTAAAACATAAACACAAGATATGACCTGGGAAACCCAATATATTGTTGGAGAAATTTCTATTTTCAGCACACTAGTTCAGTGGGAGTTAACTGACTAGTTCTATTTTAGACTTTCTAATCTTAGACCATCACTATTATGCATGGATTCATATTATAGGATGTTATTTCCTATATGAGTGAATATCACTCACTCATTTAACAGATCATAATATACATTGATTCTCATTCTTCATATTGTATCTCTCTTCCTTTTCTTGATAAGCTTTGTTTGTGTATTCTTTAGCTAGGTCTCCTGTGCAAGTTTCCATGAAACACTGACATGGTATCAGAGCCGAGCTACTTGGAGCAACCTAGACAATCCAGAGAAGAGAAAAAGAGGATAGAGTAAACTTAGTTTCACCATCATCAAATCCTATCCCTATTGAAGAGTGCGACGCTTGGAATCGTCATAGCTTATTCCCATCAAAGGGTGCGATGATCTAACTCACACTTAGAGAAAAAAATTCCTCGGGAATCATCGTAGCCTATACACAGTTTAGTGTGAAACGTCATCACATTGCACTCTTCAACCAGGGTGCGATGATTTAGTTTTCACAATCGTCGCACTTTATCCTTCTCTAGGGTGCGACGATTCAACATTGTGGGTACGACGATTCAGCTACCCTCTAGAAAATTGGTTGTCTACAGTAAAATAGCCATATCTCGAAATCTGTGATCTGGTTCGGGATGAAATTTTAACTAGAGATGTATAACATAGGCATGCTCATACTCACCGAAACTATGCAAAACCCACGTCATATTTTAGGAGATATAGTTGTTTTATCATATCTATAACTGTCATAGAACCGTCTGTCATATCTCAGAATCCACAATCTGGGTTTTCATGAATTTTTCAGAATCAATAGTAGGGATGGAGGCGATGAGAATTATTTAATCAATCTTGGTGATAATACTCACACCACACAAATATTTTGAATTGAATTCAAAGGCCGCATTCCAACTCAAAATAAAAGGATTGTATAATTTGACGATGGTGACAGAAACATAACCTACATCAACACTTGAGAAGACCAGATTGGTGAACTGTAAGGATGAGGCCACATGACTAATTATTGAGTTAATATCCACTGATCTATGGTTTCATGTTTTGCATGAAAGACTCCAAACAAGATCTGGACCACCTTGGAAGGACTCTTTGGAAAGCAGGATGAGATGCGAGGTCATTTGCTTGAGGTAGAGTTGAATACCTTAGACCCTAAAAGTTTTGATAATATACAATATTTCTTTACTAAATTTAAGTCTTTGATATTGAGCTTACACAAGAGAAACAACTTATTCTAACAATCTTGGCCAAGCTAGGATCATAATATGTTGTATATATCTCCAATTTCCATTATGGTAGATGTCTTTTGGGAACAAATTAGAAAATGACTACGATGGCTTAGTTAATTGAGTCTCTCACACAAGTGCAGACAAAACTCATACAGATAGGCCTCATGAAAGATCCCAAAGAACATGCACTCACCATGCATGATGGAAAAGGGTCATCCAATCAGAAATCGAAGCAGAACCAAAAGGAGCTATTACGTCTAGAGTCAAAGAAGGAGGGATATCCCAAACCCTTCAAGGATTCTTCAGGTTCCAAATATTCTTCAAACTCCAAAGGGAATAAAAAGAAGTGAAAGAAGTGCACATATTTCAATAAACCGAATAATGAATAATCCACATGCATTAAGAAGCAAATCGATCTTATGACACAGGTACTTCAGAAGAATAACCTTGGAGACTTTATTCCTAAAGGAGCCAAGAAGAAGAAGGAATAAGACCATGCACTTAAGAAAGGTAATCATCATGCTCTGGTTGCAATTAATTCCTCATTTGATTCATGGATTATAGATTCTAACGCATCACATCATATGGAAGCTAAAGAGGAAGTTTTTACTTCTTTGAGTTCATGCTCTGAACCTCCTATTCTCATGGGGGATGATACTTCAATAACAGTTGTAGGAGAGGGAAGAGTGGAACTCCCTAATGGAATTTTTGATAATGTTTTACATGTTCCAAAGATTTCTGTAAATCTTCTCCCGGTTTATCAGATCACTCAAACAGGAAAAAGGGTTGAATTTACATCAGATTCAGTTACTGTACTTGACATGCATGA
>CBVK0102293004.1:0-13297 GCA_900067695.1 Picea abies | reverse complement strand
GGGACCATTGAACAAATGCCAGCTTTTAAGGCTTTTCCATAAAACAAACCAAATAAAGTTAAGAGATTTGTCGTTAGTGACATTCATTAGTCCAAACATTCATTATTCTATTTCAATCCAAAAAATTAAAATTTGTTTTCCTTGGAATCCCATCGACATTCATAAACAAGAAATCCAAAAATTTTATAATTTGTTTTCCTTGGAATCCCATCGACATTCAGGAACTTGAAAGGACATTCATAAACAAGAAATCCAAAAATTTAATAATTTGTTTTCCTTGGAATCCCATCGACATTCAGGAACTTGAAAGAAGAGGTCCGAGAGTTGTCAAGAAAACATATAAAGTGATGTGCAAGATAACACACATAACATCCAAAACTATTAGCCTACAAAATTAAATTCTGTGGCCATCATAGTTTTCTACCATTTTCATCCAGCTGCCAATCTCAGGTTGTCAGTGGGGCGACCATAGAAAATAATACAATCCTGCTGCCTATGAAGAGCTGTGCCAATTATTTTTCATGGATGGAACAACCTGAAAACAAGATAAGTGAAGTATATCAGCTTCTAACAATTATTTCTAGCAGTCTGCAAATTTATTAGTCTACGAAATGGCTGTGAGGCAACTCTTGCCTGATATTCTAACGCTTTGAAATTTCTTTTTATGACTATTATGTTTAGAATTAGTTTTGAAACACTGTATTTGAGTATATAGTTTGAGTAGATTTGAGTGGACTTAATGGTTAAGAATATGATTTCTTTTTGAAAAATCACAAATTCAAATTCAGAAAAAATAAACTATATACCTCAAATTTTATTAATCAAATAACTCATTGATCTTAAATTTGACAGGACTTAATCAACAAATATAAATAGAATTTAAAACACTAAACACAGATAATACCCTTGAATATATTACTAATGAAAATCTGTACAGCCATCAGGAAAAACATGATAAAAATGAAAAACCCATTAATAAAATTTATAGGAGAGACCACTAGCTAGACCGTTTTGTACCATTCTGAATCTCGTCCTCGTCGCAACGCATCCGAGTTTTAGTCCCGTTCTCTTTAAGGAAATAGATTAAAGGGCTTGTAATCACATGAAATCCCAGGTACAACATCCTATATAAAATGGACAGTCGTCATTATTCCTTCACAATTCCCAATCTTCGTCACAATGAAATAACTGATATACTCTTAATGAATCAGAAAACTAAAATTAAATAGTGGGTCTGATTGAAAACATGCAGATCTGCTCCTCTATATGAATGTATGAGATATACCGACTCGTACAAACCCTTTCTTCTCGCAGATGTAGTTATGTTCTCAGAGTCCCATGTTTTACAGGAATATATAAACTGGCCCCTCACATACATGCTGGAATATATAAACTGGCCTCCTCTATCGAATTCAGATACAAGCTATGTTTTTCATCAGTCCATGGAGTCTCTGATCTCGTAGGATCGTCCCAGATCTGTGAATACATAATAAAACGAATCAATAAAACAAAATGTCAATACTAATAATAATCTATTTTTAAGTTTATTGTTAAGTTAGACATCAAATTTGTGTATGAGAGCTCTTGTTTGTGGGACAGGGGAAATCCTCTCATCTCAGCAAGGATTTGACTGGTAAAATCTACTGAGGTATACATACCCTATCCTTCTAAATTTGAGCTTCTGAGCTTTAAAAAAAAAACACATATTCTTAAATATATTACCAAGTTAACATATTGCTGGAATTGGCCATAAATTTTTTGTTGAACTTGGTTGTCTGGTGCGCCTGCCGTGAATGTGAAGGATGAAGAAATTTCATCAACCACGTCTTCATCATTCTCAGACATGGTGGCCTCCGAGGACATCCCATTTAGATATTCATATCCTGCAATATCACCTCCATCACTGCAAGACCCTTCTTTATCAGACCCATGTTGAGAAGAATGACCATGCCTATATGTCTGACAACTACTAAAAGAAACAGTAGACATAGCTGCAGAAATTAATCAGCCTCAAAACAACGAGGCAATCAGATTGTTTTACAGTAACAATAGTACTGTTTTTCCTCTCTTAAGACTTGATGAGTTCTCAGCCTGCAATGCACCAAATTGCTCGAGAATTTCACATGGCATATAAAAGGCATAGGGCCATGGCCTCAACGGTAGGCAGATAAAGCTGAAATACACATTGTATTATATGTAGCAATCCTAGAGATTGCATGAAAAAGCGTTACAGATCATAAAATATCTGCATTGACGTGCAGATTTGGCCCTCCTTCCATATCTCCTTCAAACTATCCTCATATATTTACGCAATTTTGTAATTGGTTGTTGAAATATCTGCCAGCGCTGATTATGACATCAACGATAAACCATTAATTATTATCATCTGTAATAAAACCATTACTCAGTGGCATACGATTGATTTTCCAATTGGAAAATTGCCAGTTCCCCTACTAAAATCATACAACTACACGTTTCTTGAGAGTATAAAAGCTTTAACAAATCTCTAACGCATTTGAAAATGAAAGTTGCATCTTCTGCACATTTCATCGGTTTTAGGTAAGGTTTTTAGTTACGTTTACGACTGCCCAAAACAAAGTAACAGTCTCACGATTGTGTTTGGATGATTACGGAAAGGTAAGGTTTTTAATTACGTTTAATAAATAAAAAATTATGAAATTTCAATTTTTTCCCAGATTTCCGATGAAAAAAACTTTAAATGGTTGAGTAAATGAATCTCTTACGTGTAACTAAGACTCAGGTAAGTATTGACTGTGTAAAATTCATAAATTGACATTGATTTGGACTCAAATGCGTAGATAGTCAAGTTGTTGATATATTCCATGGTAGTTTAAAAGTTGTTTGCACCTTTCGATTAAATGCATTGGAACACTTATATTGGGAACATAGGATATACTCGATTTTGTTTCCTTATCCATTTTATTTTCTATTATATCCATACTTTGCATCAATTTGACATTCAATTCATTTTGTTGCGCCTTGGTTTTCATAAGACTTTCATTATCATCCTTATCTATCTCCACATCTTTCTATAATACAGGTAAGTATTGACTGTGTAAAATTCATAGATGGACATTGATTTGGACATAAATGCTTAGATAGTCAAGTTGTTGATATATTCCATGGTAATTTAAAACTTGTTTGCACCTTTCCATTAAATGCATTAGGACACTTATATTGGAAACTTAGGAAGTCCCTTTAGTGTAATTTTGAGTGAATTTCATGTCCCTTGAGGACTAGTCATCGTTTTGAGTTATTTTCCTTTGAGTTAAAGGGCTATTTAAAAAGTTGGTTTTGATGGGTGTCATGAAGATGTTAAAGATGAAATTGTTTTTTATTTAAATTAATTTTTTAATTAATATGTTTTAATATAAAGTTGTTATTAATAAATAATTTGAAAATAATATTAATTTTATTGTTTATAAATCAAAATATTATTAATAATGTAATGAAGTTAAGTCATTCACTTGTGGAGATAAAAAAATCAGTCATGTTAAGGGTTGGTGTGGCATGTTTTTCCCTGCAGTGTACTTGACATACCATAGGCATAGGTGTGCTTAAAAAATTAACGCACCAATGCCTACATTGCACAATAGGCATCGGGTGAGTCCTAAAATATTGGATCCCTCGTGCGTTTATACAAACTACAGCCTGGCGCTTTAATAACAACAATGCACTGGTCGAATCTATGATAACGAACATCGATGCATTATTGAACTTAAATCCTCATTGCTCACATATTAACCAAAGCACCAGGGTTGTCCAATAAATATGGGGCACCAGTCCTCTTATAAACATAAATGAGCCAGTGCCTTAATAGGAATAAAGCATGAGGGAAATCAATGATAACATGCATTGTTGCGTTCAAAACAAATAGGAATGATGCATGGTGTCGAGAAGGCTCTGATGTGGACTCGTGATAGAGAAGCACTAGTGCGCTTATAAATTGAACACACTAATAAGTCATATTATTATAATAATTTTGTTTTAAAATATTTATTAATATTGGTTCTTTTTCAGTTGATGTCCGATGTGTATTATGTTATAGCACCTATGCCTGTTATAATTAAAGGCACCAATGATTTTTCTCATTGAACGCGTCAGTTATCATTTTCTCTTTTCAGAAACATCGACCTATGACAATCCACAATTATTGTTATTTTTTAATTCCATTGTTTAACAAAAAATTGACATATATCTTATAATAGTATTCATATAAATTAAATTTTGATTAGTGCATTTGGATATCATGTTTGGATTATCTTGTTATATCATCAATGTTAACATCTCTTCGTTATAATATTCAATCATCCATATATTTATTTTATTATATATGAATAAGAATCTCTTTGTCATACAAAATGGGACCCTTATTGGTAACCCCTTGTCTTTGAATAGGGACAGTACTATGTCCATTACATTAAATAAAATGTTTGATTTTCACACACAATTATTTCAAAAAATACAACAGCTCGCATTTATATCCAAATATATTGATCATCATTCTTCATTGGAACTGTTGTAAGATATACCCGAGCTACTTCCATGACTTAGGTTATTTGTTCGAATGTTTTTTTGATTGACTCGATTGTTTTCCTCTTCTTCAAATGATTCCATCTACAAAAATAAAAAGAAAGTGTAATGAGTGTATATGCATTGGTCAGAATAATGAAAATTGAAATAAATAATATAAGTGAATAGTAATTGAAAAGCGACATACCATAGAAACAATTGAGTCCTGAATGATACATTTTTTTTTCAAAACCAAATTGCATGTATTCTGTCAAGAACTCTTCTATTGACACTTTTCCATACTTTGTTTCCTACAGTTTTAATATAACTTTTCCATACTTTGTTTCCTACAGTTTTAATATACCCGGTAATAAATTATAGATTTAATATAAAATATTTGTGTGTTCCATTAATTATATAATGAGAGAACTAAAACACCATAGATACTTACAAATTCCACAATTAATTTTTGATATGCCAACATATACTCACAACCCATACTTATCCCAATGTGAATCAATTCCTGCAATGTCTCTTCTTTGTATGTTAGCACCTATTTGAAGACATTCAAGGATGGATATTGTAAAACAACTTAAAATGTACAAAAATGAAATATTAAGTTAATGTTATAAGGAAATAACAATTACTCACAAACTTTGTTATCAACCCTTTTCTTCCTTGTCGTTTTGTTTTATGTGTTGAGCGAGTTCCATTTTGTTTTGTTTTTTGCAAGAAATTACTTGAAAAATAATAATTAATGATAAATTATTTATTTATGTGTACCTAATAGAAAAATATACATTTGAAGCATGTTGTTGTTGAGATGGCTCCTCTTGCAATGCAATTATGTTCATTTCTTTTACCATCTCCTTGTACATTTTTTTCAACATTCCTACTGACATATTTTGGATATCAACCTGTTGATCTATTGGGATTTTCATAATCTTCCCGAAAAAAGTAACATGAAAATTAAATAATCTATATTGATATATGAAAACTAAATGTAACAAGATTGATATTAATAAATTAAGAATGATTTGTAGTAATATATACATATTCTAGAAAATCATTTTTAGGAGTATTACTTTTTGAATGATTTTTTGTTGTTGTTGTTATATTTGTTTTCTATTGCAAGTCTGACAGGTCTCATTGACCATTTCTCTAGAAGCACTTCCTATAGTTTAGATATAACCTTGTTCTTCAAATCATTGGATTGATTTATATATTGTAGGTGGAAAGTACATATATACGTTCGTTCCACTATATCTCTCATAGTTTTGTAAAAAAATTCCCCCCTTTCGTTAACTTCCAGCACCACTCGAGATGAGCTAAGGACCAATTCATCATCATTTACATCTTCTATCATTTTAATTTTCTTAGCACGACATTTTTTTCCTTCGTTGTTTGTCCTAGTTGTAGAACACTAAATATATGTGAATTCATAGATTTTTTTGAACATGTTATATACTATTTTTAAGTAAAACATTAATGAAAATTAAAAAAAAACTCATATTGAATAGAATTTTTCCATTCACCTAGTTCATCATTTTGAAATTTTTCCATCAAGATTTTACGCTCTTCTGCACTTAGATCACAAAGAATCTTATTGATCTTCTTAATTTTATGGCTCTACAAGACACACAATATACATATTAGTTAAAATTACATATAGTTTAAACATATTAAATTTTTATAGAATTACAAAGAACTTTCCTTTTTATCATATTAATTTTATATAGAATTTACAAAGAAATTTAATTTTTTTTCCTTTCTGGATGTGTTATCTTTGTATCCATCAAAATTTTTGTTACTTGAACTATTCTCATACATTTTTTTATCAATATACAACATGTTCCATTCAATACAAAAGATATTAAATATATTTTATAAATAAATCACATAATTTTCACCAAAAAAAGTATCGGGGTGTGGTTTATAAATACTAAAGCATTGGTGCCTCGAATGGGGTGACATATTTCCAGCATTGGAAACCTGGCACTCATGTGGACATGGTCTAGTTAATATCCCTTGTCTCCAGTCTCTTATCCAACCTGCTCAACATGCCTATCATTCAAGTCATAGAGGTGTTAGTGTGTTGGTGCAGTAAGGGTGATTTAATGGAACTCATTGTGAACCAGCTACAACTCACTGGATTAGGTATGATGAAACTGGTTGGAGTCACCTCCATCTTCATGGCACTCCTCTCTGTCACCTCAAAGATTTATATGAAGGTAAGGTCTCACGAGAATTTTATCATTTGCATTTCCATTTGGCACTTTTTTCTTTGTCCAACCCTCTTCTCCATATGAAATCTCTCACTCCAAGGGCTTCCCTCTCCTAGTTGGCTGCCATTCTCTATATTTTCTTCACCTGTTACGTGCACATAATTTGCTTCTCCCTAGAACTGGTACATTTTTTGCTTCTCCGCCTCTCTCCCTGTTGTGATTACAATATGTCAAGGGAGCAACAAAATCCCAAATGAGGGCCAACATACTACAACTTCATAGCCCGACAAAATTTTCTAGACCCCTCACTTCCCTCTAACCCATCTACCAAATCTGTTAACCCCTCCCACTCATACCAGAATTGGCTTGTAGTTCCCGAGCCTCCTCTAGGCATTCTGGAGTCACCATCGCCCATTTTTGACCCCATGATCAACTCAAGTGATTTCCTAAATAAGGAATAAATTCCTCCAAGGGGGCTGGAAACCAACATAGCAATTCCAGATCCCATCGAAAATGTTAGCCCCTCGGCACATCCTATAATGGATCTAGGTTGTTGTGTCATCGAGGAATAAATTCCCCCTAGTTGGTTGAAAGAATGGACAATAAGGAATTTCTTAGCTACCACAAAGGTATCTCACTCATTGTCCATGGAAGAGACTCCTCCGACTAGATTTGATGCAGCAATAGCACAACATGAGGCAATAGTCATGAGCACAGAGAAGGTTTTACTCAACCCACATCGTGTTTCAGAAGACCACCTTTAGCTAATCTTTGAGATGTGCAAGAACTTGGAGGACCAACTCCACAATCAGATCATCCTCAGTCATTGCATGCACCTCTTTTTCGACTCCCTATAAAGTGCATCTGTCGAGAAGCGATGTTCAAATTGTAGCCAATCATTTTTATTCACTTAAAGCCATGATGGAAGCTTGGTTTTTCCGCACCTTTATTTTTTTAAGAATTTTGTTTTCAGGTGTTGAAAATAATCGGTTACAATCAATTTTTTTTTTTGTTAAAACTCTAGTTTCAGGCTATAGCCACGTCTCTATGTTTTGCAGGCCAGTTGTTCTGGTTTCCATGCATGTGGCATAATAGGTGGCATACATTGATTAATGTATTGACATGAAAACTCTATAAGGAAATTAGAGCGTTGTGTAATATTTTGTTACATGTTAAAGCTCTGGTCCATTACATGTTATCAAACGCACTGCTATAAAAAAGGATTTAAAAGAACAATAAATTAGAGCGTTGTGTAATATGTCGTTAACAACACCGATGTGTTTATGTTAAAAATACACCGATAATTTTTTTTTTTTTTAAACTTTAAATTACAATGGTGCGATAAGTATCGTTAACAACACTCCAATTATAAAAACAAAAAAAAAATACCATAAACAAATAAATTTACACATCCATGAATGATTTTTTTTAATTATTTGCGGCATAGTCGGTGTGTTTGTATATGTAAGTGCATCGTTGCATTATATTACATAAGACACATCGATTACCCAAAATTGTTTTAAAAAAAAAAATGACACGGTCGAGAGGGTCTGGATCTGATGGATGACATGTCAAATGCCTTTTATATGGAAACATAAACCCATTAAATCTAAAAACCTAAAACGAAAAGCTATAATTATGAAGTGATAGAGGGATTTAAACCCGAATTTGAATTTTTTCAAACAAGAAAAAGAAAGGGTTTAAGGTAAATATGAATTTTTTTATTTATTTTTAATCACAAAACCCTTCGATTTCTTATTTTTTGAATAATTTTGTTGCTCCAAAAGAGTTTTGAATGAATTACCATACCCTTTCAATTATGATATTTTGAATAACTCTTCTTTCAAAAGTATTGATCTCTTTCTCCACAATGCTCCCATGTATGTCTCTCTTGCAAATATGTACCCTCTAAATTTTGGAAAAATAATAAAATAATGAATAGTTGAATACCCATGAAATAATTTATGAAAATTGTTTTAAATGAATCACCATAGTTACCTTCAAATTTTGATCTTATGAATAAATTATGTTGTTCTAAAGTATTATGTTTCTCCATGGTGCTCTCCGATGTGGCTCTCTTGCAAATCTTTCTACTGTAAATTTTGGTAAAATAAGGAAATAGTGAAGAGGCTTTTACTATTTAAATGGCTTTATGAAATTAGATTTTAAATTATAGCTCATTTTTCAATTGTAAAAAAACAAAGTCACACTTTTTTTTTTAATTTGAAACTTCAGTGCATTTATTACTTTAACACATCTATGTCAATATGTATATGACGCACCGGTGCATTTTAAAGTTTTGGAGCACCGATCTTGGATAATTATTTTTTTATTATTATTCAAATTCATGGGACCAATGCGATGCATATATAAATGCCCCCGGTGCTTTACAATGTTATAGACGTTCTGGTGCATGTTTGTTACAATAACACACCATTATGTTTCCTCAGTTATCTGAATTTTTATTTGCACACAAAATAATATATTCATCTTAAATTGTTTTTTATGATGCATCCACATGACTTGTAGTACTTCATAGTATACATTTTGCGCTTAAAGTCGCCTTATTCTTAAAAATAATGTACTGTTGATCTTTCTCAAATGTAGGGAGTGAAGCTTACAATATCAAATCTTTGATTCTTCAAATTACATCCTATTCCATATTTCTCAAATTCCATTGCAGATTTCTCCCTTTCCATCTAGAGTAAGTTCAAATTTTATTTATATTTCAATTATCTAATTGAATTTATTTATTTTATCCATGTCAATATGAATAAAAATGTATCCAAATCTGCAGTATCTTGATTCAGAATCAAGTTCAGATGCAAATAATATTCTAACTTACCAATTCAAAAGCGTTGGAATCTCTTATCAGAATAAACATACCACAAGAAATTACTATATGAAAATGAACAACCACTTTATGCAATAGTAACATGTCCTCTTCCATCCGCAATCCTTGGGACCAATGATGGTAATAATTGTTTTGTATTTAATGTGATTTGAGCAAACCAATTGCATTGTGCTTACTAATATCATCGATGTACTAATATTCAAGTTTGTTACAGTAACACACCATTATGTTTCCTAAGTTATCTGAATTTTTATTTGCACACAAAATAATATATTCATCTTAAATTGTTTTTTATGATGCATCCACATGACTTGTAGTACTTCATAGTATACATTTTGCGCTTAAAGTCGCCTTATTCTTAAAAATAATGTACTGTTGATCTTTCTCAAATGTAGGGAGTGAAGCTTACAATATCAAATCTTTGATTCTTCAAATTACATCCTATTCCATATTTCTCAAATTCCATTGCAGATTTATCCCTTTCCATCTAGAGTAAGTTCAAATTTTATTTATATTTCAATTATCTAATTGAATTTATTTATTTTATCCATGTCAATATGAATAAAAATGTATCCAAATTTGCAGTATCTTGATTCAGAATCAAGTTCAGATGCAAATAATATTCTAGTACCAATACAAAAGCGTTGGAATCTCTTATCAGAATAAACATACCGCAAGAAATTACTATATGAAAATGAACAACCACTTTATGCAATAGTAACATGTCCTCTTCCATCCACAACCCTTGGGACCAATGATGGTAATAATTGTTTTGTATTTAATGTGATTTGAGCAAACCAATTGCATTGTGCTTACTAATATCATCGATGTACTAATATTCAATATTTTTGAAATTAGGATTCTAGTGATGATGAGTGACCTACATATCATCTTTTGTTGCACCCCACTACAATGCCAAATCGAGATAAGGTTGCAATAAGAGAACAACTTGGAGAGAAAGAATACCAAGAATGGTTGAATCAACCACGTATTCAATTTCTACTATGACCAAATTCACCAATTAGGAATGACTACAATAATAGTATCTATTGACAAGTTGGAAATGGAGTCAATGAAATAGAGGTTGGTATGGATGATTATTTACAAGATACAACTTCCATGGAGACAATGTTGTCAGATGCATTCCAGAACGATAAGCGAGCATATCATGCTCATATCAGTGATACCTTATTAGAAAGTCTGAAATATACTTCCACCATCCTTCTATTTGGACCTAGTTGGTCAAATTATACCCAACTAGGGACAACAATGTTATTTTACAACTTGAAAGAAAAGTTTGGCATGTCAAACACATGTTTCTCGGAAATATTGAGGTAATTGATCATGATTAAGTCCCTTATAATTTGAGAAATCTCGTCACACAATCAACATTAAAAATGATCGATTTTATGAACATTAAATAACATTGTACATTTATATTTTCCACTAACTACAGGTTATTCAAAGATGAGCTTCTTTCGAGTGATAATGTCTTTCTCGGTAGTTGTGAAGAGGCAAAAAAAATGTTGAAAATATTGGGTTTTGAGTACATATCATATCATGGATGTTTGAATGATTGTATTCTATATAGAGGAGAATATGTAGACAAAGGGATATGTCTGAAATGTGGGCATGATAGATATCATAAATCAAATAAAAAGGGTAAATCAAATGGTCCTCCTCATAATATATTGAGGCACATGACTATAATCCCAAGGATTCAAAGGATATTCCATTGCAAAGAATTAGCTATGTTGCAGGGATGGCATGCCTCGCACAGAAGTGAGTCAGGAGTTATGTGAATCCCAAACGATTCAATAGCCATGAAGCATATAGAGGATACATGGACTGAAAAATTCAAGGATGATGTATGAAGTATGCGACTCAGCATATCCATGGATGGCGTCAACCCATATTCCCTTCAAAACACCAATTATTTTGTTTATCCCGTAGTAGTGATCAATAACAATTTATCCCCCCATGGTTTTCCATGAAGAATGAACATCTTATGTTTTCTTTTATAGTCCCTAGTAGAAGACAAGTGAAGAATATGGAAATTAGCTATGTTGCAGGGATGGCATGCCTCGCACAGAAGTGAGTCAGGAGTTATGTGAATCCCAAACGATTCAATAGCCATGAAGCATATAGAGGATACATGGCCTGAAAAATTCAAGGATGACGTATGAAGTATGCGACTCAGCATATCCATGGATGGCGTCAACCCATATTCCCTTCAAAACACCAATTATTTTGTTTATCCCGTAATAGTGATCAATAACAATTTATCCCCCCATGGTTGTCCGTGAAGAATGAACATCTTATGTTTTCTTTTATAGTCCTTAGTAGAAGACAAGTGAAGAATATGGATGTCTACCTACAACCATTAGTGTATGAATTGAAGGAATTATAGGAAGGGATGCATGTATACGATGTATCAATACCCATCGCAACAGAGCAGAATTTTACATTGCATGGAATATGTGCTTACACCACACATGATTTTCCAGGATTAGAAGTTTGATTTGGTAAATTACATGTTTATTGAGTTTTTTTATATATGTAACAATATTTTTTGGCATGTTTAGTTCGTTGCAACTATTCTGGACTTCGACACTAACATGATCTACTGTATAAATTAATAATTTTGTAGGTCTTGTAACAAAAAGCTATCATGGATGTAAATTTTTTGGACCTTCTCTGAAGGCTAGGTGGTCCAACCACCTACAAAATCCAATGTACAACTACTCCAGGCTATTCCTCCTATAACCACACCCTTATAGAAGAGCAACATCTTCTTTCAATGGTAAACTAGAGAGAGCCCAAAGGCCTGCAATAATGGCTCCAACAAAATGTATTATAGCATATGAGAGAGAGAAGGAGAAGGATATTAGAGAAATATTCAATTCAAATGGGGACCCTATGTTTGATGATCCAAAATTATTTCACACCTATGTTGAGAAATTTCCTATTGGGATGAAAAAGAAATATGTATTTTATGAGCTCCCATATTGGGATCATCTTAAGATTTCCCACTTACTAAATCCCATGCACATATTTATAAAAATGTTTCATATTCTTAATGGAGGTACATATCATCAAAGGAAAGTGACACATTGGTTGTTAAGAGAGACCTTCTTTCTTCAAAAAGTAAAAAGAAACAAATTTGGCAAAGAAAAGCAGGAGCATCCACAACGTTTTCACGTCATCAAGCGAGCCAACGCGCGCGGAGGAAGAACAGACAGCTGCACGAGCCAGCCTATCGTAAAATTTTGAATTCACCTTGGTATTGTTGCGCCACCGTTTACTAAAGGCATTCAAGGCAAGCGCATTTGTAATATAATGTAAGGATAAGGAGGCATTTAAGGATTTTTAATGCGGGTAGATAGAAGGTAGCTGTAGATTAGACAGTTTTAATTGAGAGAGGGAAAACGGATTATAGACACCCTCCTTTGTACATTGTAGGATTATTCATCCTCATTCATTCGAACAGGAGCAGAGCAGAGCAGACCTTCCATGTATAGTTATTAAATTAATAGAAGAGCTGTAATTCAGTTTCCATGGATGTGTTTGATACCTTTGTGTTGTTGATGTTGTGCTTTTGTTTACTTGCTTCCTTTTATGCATACCTGTTATATGCTGCATATGTGATTGCATATCAGGTCAGGAACCTGAGAGAATGAGTTTC
>CBVK0102292987.1:0-12318 GCA_900067695.1 Picea abies | reverse complement strand
TTTTTCCATTCATGTGTCTATGTTTTATATCCTTTTTCCTTCCTATATCCATTTTTGTTTCAACCAATACACCATTGTCATTTCCATTTGTGAATATTTAAATGACAAGCATACTAAGGTATTTTGGGATCGATTTACAAGCCTTTTCTTGTTTATATGTTAACTTGGAGGAATAATTAGTTGTTACCTATGGTTTGATAACAATTTCCATACCCTAGGTAACAACTAATTCTTCCTCTAAGTTAACCTATAAACAAGAAAGGGCTTGTAAAACGATCCCAAAATACCTTAGTATGTTTGTCATTTAAATATTCACAAATGGAAATGACAATGGTGTATTGGTTGAAACAAAAATTGATATAGGAAGGAAAAAGGATATAAAACATAGACACATGAATGGAAAAAAAGATGACAAATTATGACCTTGTCACCGATCAACCAATAATTAGATTTCAAGTCACTTACCACTACTTTAGCTGCAACATAGTAATTATTCAAGCATTCTAAAACACCTTCAACAAAATTATGTTAGAGGGAAATATAAATAAAAGAGTCATCTAGAAAATGGTTATTGAGAACCTCACCACCTCTTTGAGGAGTAAAACAATATATTTGACCTTGAGATTTAGAATACTTTAGAAGATAACCAAGCATGTTAGCAACTAGAACATCAAGGAAGTGGGAAAGAGGGCAACCTTGATTTATAAATTGTGTAAGATAATTTTATTAGATAGACACCGTTAAGACACAAAAACCAATGCATTGTCAGAAAGGGATTACATTATAGAAATAAGTTGAGATGAAAAAATTGGTCATGATAGCTACAAGATGAACGTCATGACTATTTTGTCATAAGCCTTGGAAAAATCATTTTTTCAAAGTAAATATTCTATATGATATCTTGGCCTAATCAATACTTCTCATAGGCAACAAACACCCAAAAAGCCTGATATATACATATATATGGTCAAACTTATATATCTATATGCATATATATGGTAAAAATTCAACATGAACATGAACATGCTATACATATAGACACACACATATCATGTTGAAGTTTTACAAAGGGTATTTGCAGACTTATCCTTAATTGCAATAACAAGGCGTCATTAAGAAAATAGGAAGCTACCATGGATGCATATTAAGGCACGTTGTAATTTCCACACCAAACTTCAATTATGAATTCTTATCAATGCATTCACCCATTGACATCAACATGAACATATTTGGAAAGACTCAACAAAGAATTCAAGGTGAGGATGAGGTTTGTGGATTAACATCTACAAGATTGAGGGCATATCAAGTGTGAATGGACTAGGGAAATATTAATAGAGAATTCAAAGCAAATATAACATTCTTGATTGGCATCTTCAGGTCACACTCTATAAAACAGAGTATTCATAGATTAATAACTGAACATACCAGAGTGGTCAAGACTCCAGGAAGGCATTTTAATATCATATTGTTTTTTATTTAATGAATTTTGATCCTCTAGAAACAAGGGGGATGTGGTCACCATCGAGATCACAACTTCCCCAATCCTCAACATTCAATAATGTAACCAATACAAAATACCGATCCTTGAATCTAGGATTTTAGTTTATTTCCAGTTGTATCGCATTTAACATAGAAGATGCCTTTGAACTATCTATATAAATAAGAGGGACAACACTTGTTCACAAAGATCTTGATGCATATCAGAAGATAGACCATTGAATGGTGTACAATTCATTAATAGAAATAGAAGCTCATTTTTAGATTGATGTACTAAAGTAATTCTATTATTCTTTAGCCAACAACAACAACCGTACCATTGAGTAAGGGCCCACTCCTTGGTATGGTTGTTGTTGTTGTGTTCACTTGTGCTTTTATGAATCAATTTTTGTTCCTTCATGTATTAGTTGTATTATTCATGGTTACTTTGTTTACTTTGTTTTATCATTTATTGTCTTCTCTTTAAAAACTGTAGTTAGCATGCATATGCAGAGTTGAAATCAATAACTAGTCTAATAGAGCGATGTTCACACATTGATTCCACAATTTCAATCACTTCACTTGTAACACATAATCCAACCATAGAGTAGTGGGAAATTCAATTCATGTATATATATCAACTATAGATAGTGTAATAATTCTCATTAGAATTTAGTTGGAGATCTCCTAGCTTACTTATATTCCATGTTTTTAATCAATTCGTAATTTTCTTCCTTTACCTTTATATGCTTTCACAATTAGTATATGATTTCTCTATGTTAATAAACACAAAGCATACTAGATAATCAAACATCTAAAGAAAATTAGTTCTGCATATACAATGCATAGTGTATCACAAGATTTTAATGACTTTGGGTTGATAATTAGATGAACAACAAATTAGACCTTTTTCTTTCACAAAAGTAGGGTGTTTAATTAGCTTGCCATTTTTGGCACCATAGTCAGGGAGATGCTAAAGAAATAGGAAACTTTTTTATATATTGATTTAGGAAATAAACACATGGTAGGAGGATCAACAAGAGGAAAAATTTGAAGTGAGAGATTGGGTATTTCTGAGGCTACAACCATATAAACAGGTGTCCCTCTTGCAACAAAATAAGGATAATAAATTAGAACCCAAGTATTATGGCACCTAAAAGGTGTTGTAGAGGATTATAAGTATGGATTACAAATTGGAGTTGTTTCCATCTTCACATGTACATTTAGTCTTCCATGTTTCTTTCTTAAAGAAGCTAATAGGTGACAAGATCCCAATTCAAAATATTTTACTAGAGATTAATGAAGAATGGGAAATTATACTAGTACTAGAAAAAATCCTTGAAAAAAGGATTAAAAAGAGACAAAATCAAGCAATTACTAAGTATCTCATTGAGTGGAAGAACCTACTAGTAGAAGAGGTGACATGTAAAGATGAGTTATTTATGAAGAAACATTCACAACTAATAAAGTGTTGAGTGAAAAACTAGTTTGAAGGGGAGGGGCATGTTAATCCGTAGATAAAGCCCCATGCTATGCCCTAGATATTGATTTATTACATTTCTATTGTTATATTAGTGTTATCGACTAGACTCTTTAATTGTAGTTATACCCTTTGTCTCCTATATATACCAATGAGACCTAGTTTTAGAAATCATCTCATCTTGTCTATTTGTTATAATGTAAAAGGAGTTTCCCCCCTCGAAGAGGCTTATCATTCATTCTTCTATTCGATTCTTAAGGCATGGAGTTACTTCTCTTTCTATTTTCAAGATTTTTGGATGTTTGTTGGCTACGATAAGTATTGATTATGCCAAAATATCATATAGAATATGTTTCTTTGAAATATTGATTTTCCAAGGCTTATGAAAAAATAATCATGACATTCATCTTGGAGCTATCATGGTAAATTTTTTCACCACAAATTATTTCTATAATGTAATCCCTTTCTCAAAATGCATTGGTTTTTGTGTCTTAATGGTGTCCATCTAATAAAATTAGCTTGCACAATTTATAAATCAAGGTTGCCCTCTTTCCCACTTCCTTGATGTTCTAGTTTCTAACATGCTTATTTATCTTCTAGAGTCTTCTAGAGCTCAAGGTGAAATATATTGTTTTACTCCTCAAAGAGGTGGTGAGTTTCTCAATAACCATTTTGTATATGACTCTTTTATTTATATTTCCCTCTCACATAATTTTGTTGAAGGTGCTTTAGAATGCTTGAATAATTACTATGTTGCAGCTAAAGTAGTGGTAAGTGACTTGAAATCTAATTATTGGTTGATTGGTGACGAGGTCATAATTTGTCATCCTTTTTTCCATTCATGTGTCTATGTTTTATATCCTTTTTCCTTCCTATATCCGTTTTTGTTTCGACCAATACACCATTGTCATTTCCATTTGTGAATATTTAAATGACAAGCATACTAAGGTATTTTGGGATTGATTTACAAGCCTTTTCTTGTTTATATGTTAACTTGGAGGAACAATTAGTTGTTACCTAAAGTTTGATAACAATTTCCATAACCTAGGTAACAACTAATTCTTCCTCTAACTTAACCTATAAACAAGAAAGGGCTTGTAAAACGATCCCAAAATACCTTAGTATGTTTGTCATTTAAATATTCACAAATGGAAATGACAATGGTGTATTGGTTGAAACAAAAATCAATATAGGAAGGAAAAAGGATATAAAACATAGACACATGAATGGAAAAAAAGATGAGAAATTATGACCTCGTCACCGATCAACCAATAATTAGATTTCAAGTCACTTACCACTACTTTAGTTGCAACATAGTAATTAATCAAGCATTCTAAAACACCTTCAACAAAATTACGTTAGAGGGAAATATAAATAAAAGAGTCATCTAGAAAATGGTTATTGAGAACCTCACCACCTCTTTGAGGAGTAAAACAATATATTTGACCTTGAGATTTAGAAGACTTTAGAAGATAACCAAGCATGTTAGCAACTAGAACATCAAGGAAGTGGGAAAGAGGGCAACCTTGATTTATAAATTGTGAAAGATAATTTTATTAGATAGATACCGTTAAGACACAAAAACCAATGCATTGTGAGAAAGGGATTACATTATAGAAATAAGCTGAGATGAAAAACTTGGTCATGATAGCTACAAGATGAACGTCATGGCTATTTTTTCATAAGCCTTAGAAAAATCATTTTTTCAAAGTAAATTTTCTATATGATATCTTGGCCTAATCAATACTTCTCATGGGCAACAAACACCCAAAAATCTTGATATATATATATATATATATATGGTAAAACTTATATATATGTATATACATATATACGGTAAAAATTCAACATGAACATGAACATGCTATACATATAGACACACACATATCATGTTGAAGTTTTACAAAGGGTATTTGCAGACTTATCCTTAATTGCAATAACAAGGCGTCATTAAGCAAATAGGAAGCTACCATGGATGCATATTAAGGCACGTTGTAAGTTCCACACCAAACTTCAATTATGAAGTCTTATCAATGCATTCACCCATCGACATCAACATGAACATATTTGGAAAGACTCAACAAAGCATTCAAGGTGAGGATGAGGTTTGTGGATTAACATCTTCAGGATTGAGGGCATATCAAGTGTGAATGGACTGGGGAAATATTAATAAAGAATTCAAAGAAAATATAAGATCTTGATTGGCATCTCCAGGTCACACTTTATAGAACAAAGTATTCATACATTAATAACTGAACATACCAGCGTGGTCAAGACTCCAGGAAGGCATTTTAATGTCATATTGTTTTTTATTTAATGAATTTTTATCCTATAGAAACAAGGGGGATGTGGTCACCATCGGGATCACAACTTCCCCAATCCTCAACATTCAATAATGTAACCAATACAAAATATCGATCATTGAATCTAGGATTTTAGTTTATTTCCAGTTGTATCACATTTAACATAGAAGATGCCTTTGAACTATCTATATAAATAAGAGGGCCAACACTTGTTCACAAAGATCTCGATGCATATCAGAAGATAGACCACTGAATGGTGTACAATTCATTAATAGAAATAAAAGCTCATTTCTAGATTGATGTACTAAAGTAATTCTATTATTCTTTACCCAAGAACAACAACCGTACCATTGAGTAAGGGCCCACTCCTTGGTATGGTTGTTGTTGTGTTCATTTGTGCTTTTATGAATCAATTTTTGTTCCTTCATGTATTAGTTGTATTATTCATGGTTACTTTGTTTTATCATTTATTGTCTTCTCTTTAAAAGCTGTAGTTAGCATACATATGCAGAGTTGAAATCAATAACTAGTCTAATAGAGCGATGTTCACACATTGATTCCACAATTTCAATCACTTCACTTGTAACACATAATCCAACCATAGAGTAGTGAGAAATTCAATTCATGTATATATATCAACTATAGATAGTGTAATAATTCTCATAAGAATTTAGTTGGAGATCTCCTAGCTTACTTATATTCCATGTTTTTAATCAATTCGTAATTTTCTTCCTTTACCTTTATATGATTTCACAATTAGTATATGATTTCTCTATGTTAATAAACACAGAGCATACTAGATAATCAAACATCTAAATCAAACATTTGAAGAAACTTAGTTTTGCATATACAATGCATAGTGTATCACAAGTTCTTAATGACTTTGGGTTGATAATTAGATGAACAACAAATTAGACCTTTTGCTTTCACAAAAGTAGGGTGTTTAATTAGCTTGCCATTTTTGGCACCATAGTTAGGGAGATGCTAAAGAAATAGGAAACTTTTTAATATATTGATTTAGGAAATAAACACATGGTAGGAGGATCAACAAGAGGAATTGTTGACTACCCTCATGTGGGATCTCATACGTAGTGTTAAATTAGGGCATATAGATGCATGGATTAAGTTAAAAATTCAAAAGAATATTTTCATGGTGTAGTAAGAGCCACCCATAGTACTAACCTCATTGGATGAAATCAATAAGATAAAGGAAGCACAATTGAATGAAAATTCCACTAAAGTAGGAGCCATAGGGGATGCATAAAACATTCATTGAAGGACATGGAAAACAACGACAATCAGGGGGGGGATACTCTCTTTCATTACTTTAGTTTTGCATTACTATGAAAAATTTTAGTCTTGGAGAACAATTTCACTTCATGTGTAAGTTATCAACATCATGCCCATCTATTCCATTCACATATTGTTCCTATGACCAATTTCATGTGTGAATTTTATTCTAGGGTACAATTGGTCACTTCACTTCACTCCATTTCGTCTCATGTTTCTGGTTGGCAGCTATTGCTCTATTATGTTTTAAGGGTTAATGACAAGACAAGAGAAATATGATAGGGGTCATTTTCCTTGCATACATTTCACCAGACTACTTGTGAACCAAATCTTGACCTCTTAATTCATCTCCTATGATGCAAGATAAACATGGGTACCTATTGGCATAGGATGGTTCCACATTTTACTTACAGTGGAATATCTTTTCGTTACCTTGTGTTGCTAAATAATAGTTGATGAAGAGTTGCTTCCATAATTTGATTGGATTTTAGATTTCCAAGGGATCATGTGTGATGCCATGTCAAAACTATAAAGAATGCCATGAATACCATTTTTTCTTAGCAAAATGCTTCCATTATCCATACATTACCATCACCTTCCTTGCATTGAGATTGAATTCAATACCTTGCACAACAATGCACATTGTCTCTTCATCCTTAAAATTATGTTTGGTTGAAATATGAGTGCAAGTTAACTCAATGCATTGATGTTTAAATTATTGTTGGCTACATTGATATTAGAAGCATCATGACACATGCCAATGACTATCATTATAGAAGGTAGAAAATGAAGGCTAGGTATGTTCATCAACAAGATGAGGACAAAAAAGGCACATCAAGCATCTCAAGGTAACCCCATGAAAAACCCTCACTTCTTTCTATCATTTAAGGGGTAATTGAGTAAAACTTGTCCTTCCCACATTTTGGTATCCTCTAACTCCAAAATCACCTCTTTCACATTCAACCTAAAAAGACTTACTCATCCTAGATTAAAATTCTCTAAGAAAATATATGGAGCACTATGGTATAAGTATATCGGGCCATAATCTATTCTTCACTTGGGGCGAGGATTGCATTTTTATTTTTATAACATTTTTAGGTCATATTAGGTTGCATTTGTAAATCATCATTACATCAACCCAAATATGGACGACTTAAGTCCTTTATGCTTAAAACACCTTAAGAGGATAATTTGGAACTATATTTACACTTCCAATCTCCCCTAAAAACCTCATCCTCAATTTGGAACTATATTTACACTTCCAATCTCCCCTAAAAACCTCATCCTCTATACTTACATGCAACATTAAGCCCATCTCTTTTTGACATTTTGAATTTACAAATTTGCTCAAAACAAAAGTTAGGACAACTGATGTTTGAGGGATCAAATGAAGGAATTTTAAAAACTTGTTTCTAAGGTATATGGTCATGGAAATCTATTTTCCGATCCAACTTGAATCGCTTATTTTTGATATCATATGAAAAATGTGTACCCAAATTAGTAACTTCCTGTCCTAAAATCTGTAGTACTACAACTCTACCTCCTAGATTGTTCATCAACATTTTTGACATGTCATTTTGAAATATTTTTAAAACCTATTTATATTTGAGATAGGTATATAAATTTACTTCAATTTCCTTGGAATCATGTCAATCGAACATATGAATACAAATTTATGCTCAAAATCGTGACTGTTGGTCTACGTTGGAAATTGAAAACAACTCTGTTATGCAAGCCGTTCCTCAACATATTTGACATATCATAACAATGTAATTTCAAAACCTATTTATACTTGATATATCCCTTAGAATCCACTTCAATTTGGATTTTGAATCACTCCAATCTGAAATCATACAAAAAAAACCATTGAAACACTATTGGGTAGTCTAGGTTGGCCACCTCTCCTCAACGTGTTGAAAAGGAGAATCACTTAATGAATCCTTTTGAGATCTGTTTTATATGCATTAATTGCAATCATTTTGATGGAATAAGAAAGTCCTCATACTTGTTTTCCTCCACAATCTCACGTCATATTGCAGGAAAAGTGTTAGTTTTTTTTGCAGGTCATCAAAGGATCAACCAAGTCAACTTATCCATGACAGAGTGCATACAGAAGGATTCAATGGATCTATACAAGGGGGGGAAATCACAAAGTCATCCAAAAAGTGAAATATAATTATATGATTACTCCTTGAATGAACATGTCCAAAGTGCAAGTTCCCAGAAGCTTACTATGGAAAAAATCCAGCTGTTGACCAATGACACAAAGACTTTTCATAAAGTTCTAGATAGATAAAGTACAAGGAAAATGAAGAGTTGGATTTGAATATCAAGTGAAGAAAAAGTGTTACATAAGTCAAGAGGTAGTGCTACAGAAGCAAGAGAATCCATAATATCTCTCATAATCCTTATTCCTCAGCCCTATCCATCAAGATTATTCATCACCAGTAACATTGTGGAAAAAAATCTTTCGAGGAGACTTAGTGTTCTCTATTGCTATAGAAACATGGTATGCCAATACATTTTCTTCTTCTCATCTCGAAAATTATTATAAAATTAAATGTAGTTTCCCTTACTTATGTGGTTGACATTGAAGACATATATTTTCCCTCGGAGCTTCATAAGAAAATGTTTTATGCCAATACGGTTATAGACTGAACACTTCAACCCAACTTCTCTCAAACAATCCTCCATAAAGGCCTCCATAATTTCTTTCTCAATCCACCCCTAACCCACTCAATAAAGTAACTTATCCCACTTACAATGTTGAGATACCTATCTATTCTACTTCTTTCATCGAAAGAAAAAAGAGAAAAAAAGAAGAATAATTCTAGTAGTGAAAACCTATTTCATGCACTACTAGACCTTGTGGTATTAGAAAACCACATCCTCGCTAGTACCACTTGGATAAAAAATAAATCCAATTGTGAAAACCTTTATGAGGCACAGTTGAACAAACCTTTTCTGAAAACCATCTTGCTGGTGGGAAAGGTTTGGAAAAAAATTGAAACAAAGAAGAGAAAATAGAGGGATTTTCAAGCATGTTGTACTTTGTCTAAAGATTTTCCAGTTGCTATACACTATAGTTTCATTTTTTAAGCAATTTTCTATAGAATATGATCTTGATACCAAAAATACATGATTTACTACAGAATTTGTGTTTACTACAAAACTAGACTTAGGCTATCGATTCCTATTCAACTCTGGTTATGTTGTTATTTTACATATTCTATACTCCTAGCTGCAAGAGTTGTTTTATGATATTGGTTTACAAGATTTTACCTTTCTTTCAATTTCCAGAATAACTACTTTTGCAAAGGTTTCCTACTCCAGTCCTTAGATAAATAACACTACAGAGGATTTTTCTAGTTATTTCAGATTCCAAAGATTTTCAGACATAATCTATTCCTAATTCAAATATGCATATGCCATAAAGTTGTCAGTACCATGATATTGCTAGTACAAATCACCTCTTATCTCAACTAACTCGTATTGCTCCATGATATTTTTTAAGTTTGCAAGCTTCTTCAAAATGGATTTCAAGATTACTCATGTTCTTTCTGTGACTCCTTTCTTAGGTCTTTCTGATCTCTCTATTTCCTTTCTAATACGATCTCTGAGTTAGACCCTCCACAATCTCTGAATAGTTTGAGCTTTCTTGATATAGTTTCCATGGTGAGGTTCATATTACGATTGATATCGACAACTCGTGCTTCCAACCACTCAAATATCTCTTATGTTGGATCTCGAGGGTTGTTATGAACATACCCGTTTTCCATGGCCATGGTTCTTGTCACTTCTCTTTAAGCCAATTCATGGATCCTGCAACTTCCCATAAGTACCCAAAATAAAACCTACTCTGATACCAATATGATCCATAAAATTCTGTGGATATTCCACTGGAATAGTTATTCACAACTAATCTGATAAATAAAACTGAGATCTACACTATCATGGTTAAATTCCTTTAGATTCCATAATATTTAGTTACTAATTTTCTGCTTATGCATGAAATAGATAAAATGTAGAAAACAGAGAACAATAGAATACAATCACACACCATCCACAAAATAGCACAAATATTTTCTCTAGGAAACCCTTACGAGAGAAAACCCATCTATAAGGTGAGGCTTCTCTGCTCTCTTTTCTCTGGTATGGAAATAATGCAAGTACAAAAGAGAAGGCACTCTTTATGGAGTTACCTGAGACCTATGGCCCATTAGGCTAATACAGAACATTAAACCTCTATGTTATGCTTTCTAATTTCTCACTCCCAATTTTTCTTCTCTGCTATGGAACAAAACACAATAACACATAATGGAACCCCTTCTCCTTCTAGTGACTCAATATTAAACATAACTCGATAACCATCTAGGGGTAGGGTTTTGAATTCCTCAACCCTCAATTCTGATAAGGTTTTGGACCTTCTAGAGTGTTCTTATAAAATCCACTATGTTTCTAGCCCCACATGTATAGGTAATGGATGCTGACATGGCATCAACTCACACCAGGGTGATCAATATGACAAGTCAACTTGCGAGAGGCATAACTTCCACATATGAACTTCGATTGAGGTGATTATTGTGCCATTGGAAAGGTCACAGTGTGTAGATATAAAATAGTTTTTCATAGTAAGGTTTGGACCATAAAAAAGTGTCATTTTATGCCTCAAGATGGCTCAAGAATATTTTAGATGGTTTTTTGGACCCAAATTTCCAAATTTGGACTAGCTACCAAAATGGCCCTACAAGCTAATTCCTCCAATTTTTCCACCCATAAAGTACTGAGATAGATGAAAAATAATATAATAATCCAATCCAGATCATACCTCCCCACATAGGGAGGATTTTTGTCCCCAAAATATTTACTGAATGAGGTGAGGAAATTTTTCCTCTACCTTCTCCCTAGAGTACCACTTTGCTTTGCTTGGAATTTGTCCTTTCAACCCAATCTACCAAAGGTCATGCTGCCCCTGTCACTTAGTTCTATACCTCTTTTTAAAAAATATGTCCTATTCCAACTCTGCCTAAGCATATGGTTCTAAGTCCCCTATGGAAGGTAGGACCTCCTCCTCCTTCTGATCCAACATGGAAGGCTCATAGAGTTTGAGATTACCACATTTACTACCGAGTAAATGCACATGTATGGGGGTAGAATAAGTCTGTAGGAATTATCCCCCACCTTTTCCACTACCTTAAAAGGACCATACCACATAGATTTTATCTTCTTACTAGGACCCTATATTCTTTCCTTATCTAGCTGTAACCATACTCTATCTCCCACTTTGAATGTTCTATTTTCTCTGTGCTAGTCATGTCTAGCATTGTACTTTTCTTGTGACTTCTTCAGTGTCTCATGTACTTGAAAATGGATCTGCCTAACCTTCTCAATATTTTTTTCTACTTTTAATGCATCTCATGTGAGGTCTTCCCTCACTCCTCATTGCTATCCATGTACAACATCCAAGGGTGAAGGTGGAAAGTATCCAAAACAAGTTTCAAAAGGTGACTTACCAGTAGAAGTTTGGACTTTTCTACTATAAGAGTGTTGTATGTAGATCAGATTTTCATCCTAGGTCTTTGGATGCTTCTGATTGTAATCCCTCAAAAGTTGCACCAAATTCCTATTGACTCCTATGTTCCCATTGGTTTGTGGATGGAATGTTGTATATCTCTTTAACTTAGTGTCCATCTTCTCCCACAATGTAGTCCAAAATGCATTGAGAAATATGGTATCCCTATTTGAGATGATGCTCCTTGGTATCCCAAA
>CBVK0102292976.1:0-28567 GCA_900067695.1 Picea abies | reverse complement strand
CCCCACACTGGCCACAACGGGAATCGCTGTCTATGGTACATCAACAATCTGTCAGACCATTTTCATTAAGAAAATGACTGTCCGATCTGGACCATTTTCCGAACTGAAAAATCACTGTCCGTCAGAAATCTCAAACAACTTTCTAGACTGGAAAGGAACTACCCAACCTGGACCATTTTCCGAACTGGAAAATAAAGTCCATAAATCAATTAACATATTAGTGCTCCCTCCCAACCTGAGAGTAATCACTTCCTTTTTCAATAAGGAAGGCATCTCCATGAGCCCCAGCATGTCCCTTAAGTACGCAAACTTTTCATCTTGGATAGAGGCTTTACAAAAGTATCTACTATCTGCTCATCTGTGGAGATATATTGGAGAACCACTTCTCCCCTCTAGACTTTATCACGAAGAATATAATGCTTAATCTCAATGTGCTTCGACTTGTCATGGAACACCTGGTTCTCTGAAAGCTTCACATAGCTATGATCATCACAATATATCACTGACAAATTCAGCACCTGATCAGACAGTCCAAAAACGAACTTACAGAGCCACATTGCTTCCGTACAAGCATCACAAGCTGCAATATACTCTGCTTCTATAGTGTTGAGTGCAACAGAATTTTGTTTCTTGTTAGCCCATGACATTGTGGCAAAGCTCAAACTGAAAGATATCCAAGTAGCATTTCTTCTGTCATCTGCACTCCCTGCCCAATCTGAATCGATAAATCCATGTAGTTGTATATCATAACTTAAACGCCCCACAAAACAAATATCTGGCCGAGTATTCTCCAAATACATTAACGAGCCAACCAATTGTCGATACAGAGATGGGTCTACTAGATTAGAGTCTCTCAACTTCTTCAGATCTGTCATCATGGGACTTTGCCATGGATTTGCAATCCATCATCCTGGACTTCTGAAGAACCATTTCAAGATACTTCCTCTGTCATAGGAAGTTTTCACCACGCTTTTGCTGTACATGAGAGGCTCTACACCAAGTTTGCTTGAATCCATACAAGTTCTTCTTCCATCTGCATACAAGGGTCTCTTTCTGGTATACCTCAAAACCTTAAGGTTGCTCTGCATACGCTTCTTCTTCAATTACTCTGTTGAGAAGAACAATCTTTACGTTCATCTGATGTAAACTCCAACCCATGGATATTTCACGAGATATAATGGCTCAGGTAGAGGTATATCTGGTTACTAGAACAAGTTGTCATCGCAGTATTCTCTCTCCTACTGGGAGAACCCTCTAGCCCTAAGTTTCACCTTGTATCTATCATTTCTTAAGTCTTTTTCACAATTTATCACATACATTGTTCTTCATCACAACTTCCTTCCATTCCTTTTGCTTGACTACTTCTAGTGGGTTCAAACTTGTTCAATTGGTTGTTCTAACTTTTCTTTCTTTCTTGGAATCTTTATGTTCTTCCTCATGTTTATCTTCAATGTTGGAGTCCATGGAATATTCTACAGATTACATGCCCTTCTTTCCTGAAGGCTCCAACCTTTTTCCATAGGAACATAAATGTAGATGGACAAACAAGGATATTCAAGGCCTCTTTTCGAAGAAGACTTCTTCTAGAGTCAAACTGAACACGTGTTGTTTATCATGGTTGATACTTCTAGTGAAGAACATGGATAGATACTTCATGGTATTCACGGATTCTTCAATGGATCATATCGTTGGGGATTAGCTCCCTCCTAATCCCAACTTCATGCATGAATGAGAAATATGCATTCTCTTCTTTTGGAATTTTGTGATCAGCTCCTTCCATATGAGAGAGTCCATGCTTTCATCTATTGCATCTCTCTTTGCTTTCTACAAAGTGTCACAAGCATGTTCTGGTTTCATTTTGATTTTTGACTTCCTTTGAGTCTGACTCCTCTGAGTCTCTTTAAGTTTGTTTCTATCTGCTATGATTGTTGCCCATCTGACAGTTGTGCCATCCTTATAAACTTCTTTTATGACAGCTTCCGCAAGGATTGTTCATCAAACATATTTCACAAGGGTGCATGCTCGAAACAAGAGCAACAAGAACAAACAAGAATATCTATCTAAAGGAGATGTTAGTTCAACTTGCGAACAAGTACAATAAGCATCTATATCAATAGTATTCATATGCAGTCGAGTATTCATTGGACCTAGCAATAATAGAATCTCTCAAAGATTGCTTTCACAATTTGTAAGGTAGTAACTATCACCTTTCATATACACAAATTTGAAGCTTAATAATTTAATCAAACCTGGAATCTGAAGCCTTAACTGTTGTGGAGGGTGCACTTGTTCTTCTGAATGCACTGAATCCAAGATTACAGCTTGGACAAGATCTCTTGTACTTTCCCTACAAACAAACTCATGTTTTGCTAGATGATATAACTTAAATGGCATATACAAGTGCATACCTTTGAAACCTTGTAGCATCGTCGAGCTTGTCTTCCAATCTAAAACTAGATACCATCTTGATAAGAAGAGATTAGAAACTCAATCAGAATATCCAATGATTAGAACAAGCTAGAAACTCTAAAATTTCAACTTTGACCACAAAATCAATTTGACCAGAAGTCAACCTTTGGCTTTGACCAATCAACCTTTGACTTTGACCTGCCAACCTTTGACTTTGACCTTGACCAAAGATTCAAACCTGACGTTTTTACTAGTTGAGAGTACCAAGAGGTGCGCTAGGCTAGGGTGCACTCGGATGTCAAGTAATTAGGTCAAATGCTTCACCAGAAATGCCCGAACACAAGGGTTAGGGTTTGTTGCAGTTGCATAATCAGAAAAACTAGTTGCAGCTATAACTGGTGCCATAACGAACTTAACAAATAACTCCCCAATCTATCTTCTAGTGGTTAGACTGTCTAAATATAATGTGGGATCATAACTTGTTAGAAATAAAGGGATGTGATCGTTTTTCCATAGACAATATAGCAATATCGTCACCCAACCATAGGCATAAAGGCCACCCCCGAGCACCTTAACCTTGACAAATAAAATAATTATGGTAGAAGACCAATAGCCAACCAAGGCTAGTGCACCTTTCTCCAAGGGTAGCGCACCAAGAAAGAATAACCAGAAACCAAGCAGAAAATCCAAACCATAACCAAGAGAAAGTCCAACCATAACGAAAATGCCAGTTGCAGCAGCTGCAACTGCACTCCCTTTCCAAACTTGCACACCACTAGTCCTTATGCAGTTGTGAGAGTGGCAAATGAGCTTTAGCGCCCTCTATTTACACTGCTCTATCTCATTTGACTGGGCCGAATTCTCTTTCTAGAGGCTAATAACTCAATATTAAATATTCTCTTGAGTTGACTTGTCTCCTAGGGTTATTATCCAACGTTTTAGGGTTTCTCTTGCTTCCCAAAATATTATATTCTTCTTAAAGGTTACACATGGAGGTTAATACCTCCAGCGACTACCATAATATCAATAGTTTTGTTGAATTACTTAGGCCATTTGATCTATCTTTTTCTGCATACATGTGGATTCTGGATGGAATCCTTTATGGCAGTAAGTGCATTTCTCCCCTTTTCTTCCCTTTCCACCTTTGGATCCAGAGGCATCGTTGAAGGGTTTTGAGTACCCTCCCTTCTTTGGATTTGCAAGTGCTTTCCTTTTGTATTGGCATTTAGATTTCTGATTTTGATGACCATACCATCTTGCATAGTAAGTGCATGCACCTTTGGGCCTTTGATTTTTCCCATATTGATGAACTTGTTCTTCTCTTGTGTCAAAGACTTGATATAGGCCTCAAGAGATGGCATCGTTTAGGTGGCTACAAAGGCGACTCTAACTGAATGAAATGTGGAAAAAAAACACTGAGTATTCTAGACCAAGTTTGGAGAGAATGGTAACAACCATTTTTTTCTCCTCCTTAGATTTATCAACCCCGCAAGCCTTGAGTTGAGACAACAAATCCTTGTATTTGGTAAATAAATCTTGGAGATTGTCAAAGATTTTTGGATCCAAAGTGAGCAAATCCACCTCAAGCATGTGTCCCCCCATCTCATCCTGTTTTCCAAAAATCCCTTCCATGGTGGTCCAAGATTCATTGGGGGTTTTATAGGAGGATATGTGAAAGAGGAGTTCAGGAGAAATGAGACTGCAAATAGTTCCAAACGCTTCATCCATTCGATTCAGATACTTGGATTTTTCTATGATTGATGTGGGTTCGGTCTCTGTGTTCATGGTTAACCTGTATAATCCTTTGCTTCGAAGATGCACTATCATCTTCTCCTTCCATGCAAAGAAATTGTACGGTGTAAGAATGAATTCTTTTGGAAATTCCATTTTTTCGTTGTCTTCAATCTTTGGTACCTGCAAAAAGAATCTGGTGTGTCTTTTTCCTAGCAATCTGTTGGATCTGATACCATGTAAATGTGAATGAACTTATACAGATAAGATCTAGCTAGGAAATGACATACACAGTTTGCAGAAAAATGATAGAAGAGAGAAATGAGAGAGGGATAACAAAGAATTTTCATTAAGAAAATGAATGAATGATAATTTACACATGATATACTATGTATAACTCAACTAATGTGCACTAGAGGAGAAGCCAATGTGCCATAGTGGTGGTCTAGAGTGATTTAGACACACACCGGTAGCTACGGGAGTAAATTGTCACCTAGTCTAGTCTCTCAAGTAGTTATGGGAGTTAACTGTCACCTAGTCTGAGTTAACTAGTCTCTCAATCTTCAGTTAACTGACTGAAACATAGTGAAGTGAGGAGGAGATTAGGAAATCATGAGTAATGCGCTAGTTTGGTGATAATCCCAAGGACAATGTGCATTAGTTGGTGATGATTCCAATGTTTCATGGTGATGATCCCAATGTTGCATGGTGATGATCCCAATGTGGCATCTAGACTCCACTCAACTGATCAAACTGAAGTGTGAACTGAAGAGAATATTCTCTTAGAGGAATATTCTCCCTAGACTATAGGAGACCGAATAATGACTAGTAAACATAGGGAAAACCTTAGGAAAAATAAATCCTAGGTGTGTGTTTGAACTATCTCCAACAATAGCCACCCATTTCAATAGTAAACATGTGGGTTTTCAGGGAATAATCACCCATTTGAAGCCTCACATTTTCACAATGACAACCACATTTCATAGAACCTCCATTAAAAATCATGATTTGGAAGTTGTTAACAAAAACAATGTAGTAGTTGATTTCTCGAGATACACAGTGATGAATGAAGTTACGAGTGCTACTACTATCAACTAAGGCAATAACTTTGCGATGTTTGATGTAGCCAATCAATTTGAGAGTTTGGGGAGTAGAAATGTCAGTCAAGGCATGTAGGGAGATTTGTTGTTCAACATACCGTAGATAAGATGGGGGAATGTCTTCCATATATCAATGAAAATCCTTTGAAGGTATAACCTCAACCTCATCATCATAAATTTCCTCTGGTATCACCATAAAGAGTTTTTTATTGTTACATTTATTCCCAGGGAAATATTTCTCAGCGTAGTTGTAGCAAAGACCTTTAAGTTATTGTTCCACAATTTTAGTTGGGGTTAACTTATGGATCTTCAAAGGTGAATATGACAAAAATCAATTGGTTGGGGGTTTTATTGGTATGATGATAAGGAATAAATGTGGTCTTTTTAAATCGAGCATTTACCACATTTTGGGCTTCCCATGCTCTGTGAGAGGCTTCCAACCAAGTAGTGGGACAATTTGTTGAGACTTGTGCACATATCTCTTCTTTCAAACCACTAATAAAGAATTCCTCAAAAAACTTATCAGACATGCCTTCAGTGTGGATGGCCATTTGCTTAAAAGTAGATATGAAATCTCCAACTATTCCATATTGCTTAAGCTTGGTTAATTGTCCCAAATAATGAGTGTCTATTTCAAAGTATGCATAAAGGTTCAAGAGAAATTGTGTCCAAGCAATATAATCCCCATGGGAATTCTTATTCCATTTCCACCATTTCTAACATTCATGATCCAAATATAAGACATGTACATGAAGTTTCATCAAGTCATATGTGATGCCATGCAAGGAAAAGTAATGTTCCATTTGAGAAACCCATCCTATGGGGTTAGGTCCATCAAATTTGTTGAGATCAACTTTAGGAATTTTGTGCCATATGTGAGTCACCTAATCACAAACAAGTGGGGTGGAGTGATGCCCATTTTATGATTCATCCCCTTCCTTTTGGGAAGGCTAGTCCGAAAATTGATAACCCAAGGATTCGATTTTGGATCATTTTGATTTTGGAGATATGGTAAGGTAGTGACTCCATGTTAGCTAGCTTGTCGTGGATGGCATAATTATTTCTTTGAGCATAAGAGTGATTGGGGTATATCTTTTGTTGCAACTCATCACACAAAGTTTCCAAAGAGGAGACTTTGGTGGATATATATATGCCTCAGGTGGTATCCACAGAGATGTGGATCCATAAGAAAAAGGTTACTAGAGAGTAGTACCAATGCGATCAACACTACATCTTGGGTCTTTTGAGATAGATGCCCAGTAGTAGTGTGGGTAGGTCCAACAAAAATACTTACAAGAGAGTGGTACCATGTTTATCAACTTGATGCAAGGATTCTTTTGAGATAGGTCTCAAATAAGGGTGTGGGCAAGACCCGGTTTTTTTTTTTTTTAACTAAAACGGTTATGTAAATTTTTTTTTTTTTTAACTAAAACGGTTATGTATATTATTGATTGGAAAATCCAACTGGCCGAAGCCTTACATATTTCTCAAGAGCCTTCTACCTTCTACATTCGTTTACAAGCTGTTGTCCTTTTCAAGGAATACATATTTTTACTGGGTCCCCACCGTTTACGTTGAGTTCTCCTTGGGCCAAGAGGCAACCTTCGTTGGCTAGTTTGTCTGCTTCTTTGTTTGAGTCTCTGAGTATATGGTAGCAATTGAAGGAGGTGAAGTCTTTTAGAATGTGTCTTAACCGTTGCAGATTCTTGTTTAGGCCAGCGTCTTTAAATTGTCCTCTTGAATGAATCATTTTCATCAAGATCTCGGAGTCTCCAAATGCTTGTAGCTCCCGATGTCCTCTTTCCTTGGCTATCTGGCAGACTTTTATCAAACTCAGGATTTCTGCTTGGTTGTTGGTTCGCTGTCCGAGACCCCAACAAAAGGTTTCTAGTATTTTCCCTTCGCTGGAGTAAATGATTCCTCCAGCTCCCACTGTCCCAGGGTTTCCTTTGGAGGCGCCATCGAAGAAGACTGAATTTATGCCTTGTTTCTACCACCAACTCTGGAATATGTCGTGATTGTCTCTTAGCCTCCATTCTGCTTCAAGATGGGATTTTTCTGTGCTATGGATCCAAAGGTTCAACACGGAGGAACTGAGCCACTTCTTTTCTTCCCGCTGCAGCGAGGTATCGGTTTTGTGGTTTTGGGAGCTCAAAGTTTCTAGGAGGAGACCTTTTGCTTTCGCTGCTACCATGTTGGGGGTCCACTCTGTGTTGTTGAATATTTGCTCATTCCTTGCTAGCCATAGCTTCCAACACACGTACTTGGGGATGGAGATCCAGATCCTAGCCCATAATGTTTTCAAGGAGAGCGAAGGGTAACTATCCTTCCAAGTTGTAAATAGCTCCACTACTGAGATGTTGGTGGGAACAACGACCTTGAGGCCATGGAGGGTAAGCTGCCAGACTTTGTTTGCGAAATGGCAGCCTATAAATAAGTGGTCTGAGGTTTCCATGGCTTCTCTGCATAGTGAGCATCTGTGTGGTCTGGCAATATTTATTTTCAATAAATTTTCTCCCGTCAAAATCTTTCTGTGCATTAGTGTTCAGAAGAAGAAATTTACCTTCGGGATCGCCATTGGGTCCCATACCTCCAACCAGAACTTTGGCGAGAGTGGTCTATTTTTCTGTTGTTGAAGTAGAGCGTAGCCTCTAGCTGTTGAATATGTTCCTGTGGGTCCCCAACCCTAGGTATCTTTTTCTGTCATATGCATAGGAGCTGCCTCTCGAAGCTCTGCCTTGAGAATTTCAAGTTGCTGGAGGAGGCGTTATGGGACATTGTCGAATTGCCACTCTGTCCAGGATCCGTCTTCATCCCACTTTGATATATCATAGATTCTTTGCATACCTCTGTGCTCAAGAAAATCGCGAATTTCCATCAGGCCAGCGTTTGATGCAATAGGCGGATTCCCCATTATCCTATCAGTCCAGAGATTGGTGAGTTTTCCATTGCCAGGGACGCGGTACAAGTTTTGGTTGAAAAAACGCATCCCTTTGATGCACAATTGCCATAAAATCGTGGTCTTCCTGCTCATGGTGTTTTGAAGGTTTATGATTTTGGCATTTGGAATGTATCTGTGAATTAACGTTTTGTTGACAGGATGAGTGGGGTTGCTATGCATCTTCCACAAGATTTTGCAACCAAGAGCTGTGTTTGCAAGAGCTGGATCACGAATCTGCAGCCCACCTTCTCTCAGAGGCCACTTGGATGTCTCCCAATTGACTAAGTGAAACTTTCTTTGATTCCCTTTCCCACCATGCCACAGGAAATCTCTCATCAGTTTATTGATCTGCCCAGCTATCGAATTGGGTGCTAGGAGGTAGGACGCTTGATAGGTCGACAGTGAGGAGATAACTGCTTTTATCAAGGTTAATTTGCCTCCATGGGTAAGCCAATATCCTCCCCAGGCTTCGATTTTTCCTTTGATTTTTGCTAAGACTCCTTCCCACAAGCTGACTCTGTTCATACCCAGTGTTAGAGGCAGCCCAAGATACTGTATCTTTTCCCATTTGGAGTGCCCTTTGAATCCCAAGGTACTTGCTATCTTCTGAATTTCGTGTTCTGCAACATTCCAACTGTAGACAGTACTTTTTCTTTCGCTTATCAGAGCTCTGGACACCTTGCAGTATGCTTGAAGAGTTCCCTTGAATGCAGAGGCTACTCTGTTTGAGGCTCCTCCTAGCATGAGAGAATCATCCACGAACAGAGCATGGTTTATAGGCTTCAGATTCTTCATTATTCGCAAGCCTGGGGCTGCCCCTATAATCCTTTCTTGTTCCAACTTCTTGCTGAGGGTATCCGCCATTATTATGTACAGAAATGGAGAGAGGGGGAATCCTTGCCTCAACCCCCTCGTAGATTTGAAGAAATTTGTTGGTCTCCCGTTTACCAAAGGGGAAATCCATGGGCTGTGAGTACAGGCTTGTATCAGTTTTACAAACTCAGGGTCAAAACCAAAAGAAAGAAGCACTTGATACAGGAAGGACAACTTTACTCTGTCAAAGGCATTTGCCATGTCTAGCTTAATCATCATGCCTTTCTCTTTTCTGAGATTGCTGGAGTGCATAGCTTCCTGAACTTGGATTACATTGTCCAAGATGTGTCTCCCTTTGATGAATCCTTCTTGAGATTCTGAGACGAGCTTGCCCAACATAGGTTTTATTCTATTTGCAAGGAGTTTTGCAATAATCTTATAAGAGGCATTACATAAGGAAATTGGCCTGAATCTGTCGAAGGAGGAAGGGTTTGTTTCTTTCGGAATTAGTGCTAGGAAAGTAGAATTGGTACTGCCTCCTATTTTTTCTTTTTGTAAGACTCCTTTTATCATTTTGATGAGGTCAAATTTGATTATATTCCAACAGATCCTGTAAAAATGGATAGTGAACCCATCTGGGCCTGGGGCTTTGTCGGGATCCATGGACCAGATGATTTTGCTGAGTTCTTCTTCCCTGGTTGGGCTCAGTAATGCTATGTTATCCTCTTCTGTGACCAGGGCCGGGATGTTCGTGAGGAATTCTTTATAGCCTTCTTCATTGTCATCATTCTCTTTGTTGTAAAGTTGATGGAAGTGTGAGACAACAGCGGCCTTTATTTGATCTATTCCTTTGCAAAGCTTCCCATCGTTGGTTGTGATATCAGAGATATGGTTCCTGGAGAGGCGGGCTTTAAATTGACGGTGGAAGTAGGATGTATTTCTGTCACCAGCTTCCAGCCATAGGCTACGGGATTTTAGCCTCCAGTATTCTTCTTCATTTATGAAAGAGCGGTAAGTTTTGCATTGGGCTAGTTGCTCCTTTTCCAAATCTGTTCTGGCAATGTCTATTGTTTCCATTTCATTCTGCAGCTGTCCCAACTGTTGCACTAACTCTTTTCTTTGGGTATTGGGATTGCTTTCCAGGAGTTTGCTCCATTCCTTGAGGGATTTTTTTGTTATTTTTAATTTTTGTTCCCAAACAAAGTTGGGAGAGCCAGTAACTGGAGTAGACCATGCCCATCGTACCGTCTCTGCGAACCCACTCTTTATTTTCCACAATGGACTGAATCTGAACGGAATTGGGCCTAGTTTTTCTTCTTCCTCTAGCAGAAGAAGGATGGGTTTGTGGTCCGAGGTGAGCTTGGGGAGGATGGCAGTGGAAATCAGCTTCCTTTCCAACAACAAAGTGCTTTGGACCAGAAACCTGTCCAATCTGGCTGATATGTGTTCCTCCCCTGTCCTGTTATTGGTCCAAGTGTACAGCCCTTTGCGTGGTTTAAAATCCATTAGGTCCCACTGTTGTATTATGTCTTCTACTACAAAAATCATTTGGTCCTTGCTAGCCCTTCCTCCCCTCTTTTCTTTTCCATTCATGACTAGGTTAAGGTCTCCGGCTATGATTATGTTGTTTGGGGAATTTTGCTCTCGAAACTCATTTAAAGTTTTCCAACATTCTTTCTTTTCAGAGTGCAGAGTCGGAACATATAAATTGAATAATGCGATAGTTAACTTACTTGCTATGTGCTTTAGCTCTGTAAAGCTCCAGTGCTGAGTGTTGTAGGAGTTGACAAGACTGAACTGTTCTGCCTTCCACAGTGTTGTTATACCTCCGGAAGAGCCCCTTACGCTAATTGCTTTCCCTGTGTTTTTCTGCCATTTGTTTTTGCTGATCTCTAGAAGGGCTTCCCCTTTGATTTTTGTCTCTTGGAGCATGAGGATATCTGTTGGTTCCACTTTCATCAGATCCTTGACCGCTTCAGTTTTCGTCGGGTTCCCCGGTCCTCTGCAGTTCCAAGAGACGATTTTCATTACTTGTTGTTGGGGGTGGTTGGGCCTCCTCCTTTTAGAGACCTTATTCTTGTGTTTCTGTCGATTGACATTTCTATGGTGGGTTGGCTTCCTTGTGTCTTTTGTCTTTCTGCCTCTTCCTCCCTTGCTTCTTTGCGATATTTCCTTCCTACTCTTTTAGCTGGCCTTTCTAGGATCTCATCCTCCGAGGAGCTTGATGGATCTAGAGCTTTCTTTCTGGCTACGTCGGCATAAGATGGAGAAGGGGCTACTTCCAGGGTTCCTGTTGTTTGCCCAGGTGCCCCTGTATCTTTCCCATTTGGAGGGGGACTTGGTTGTATCCTGCTATCCATGGTTTATGGTTCTTATGTGTCATTGTTGGGATTTTCTGTTTGAGGCCCTGTTGCGGTGGAGGGTTGGAGCTCCCGTCGATTTTTTTTTGCTCTAGTTGCCCGGGGTTGCCATTCTTCGTTTCTCCTATGGATCTAGATCTTGCTGTCCCTGTTTTCTGGACTGTGATCCATTGATTTTCTTTCGCGATTTCACTTTCTTCTGCATTCTTTTTTTTGCAGAGCCTTGCGAAGTGGTCGTAGCCGTGGCAGTGCTGGCATTTGAAGGGTAGCTGCTCATAGTCTAGCTCCTGAATATGCGTCCAGTCTACAGTCGTGAGTTTAATTGCCTCTGGTAATCCCACTTTCAGATCAACCTCCACGCAGATTCGTGCGCATGAGTACTGATATTTTCTCGCTGCTTGGTCTATGTACCTTCCGAGCGTGTTGCCGATTGCATGCAAAGATTTTTTATTCCAGTAGTGTAATGGGAGATGAGGTAGATGAATGCACACTGGGACGGCAGAGGGCACATCCTGAGCTGGATCGAAATCCGGGGTCCATTTGTTCAAGTATAACCCCTATGGCCCCATGAAGTACGGGTCGTTTCTGAAGATGAGGTTTTTATCTTCAGGGTTTTCGAAGACGAATACAAAGTATCCTTTCCCTAAAAAATGACTCTTTATTCCTTCTGATATGAGCGGGTTCTAGTTCGACGGATTTGGGAGAGGGCCAGAGCCCGGTAAATTGCCCGATGAGCCCTCTGTCTGCTAAGTTGACTGTCGTTCGGCAAGTTTCTTCCAGAGGCAATTCAATGCTGGGGATGCAATCCAATTTCTTCACAAATTTCTATTGTGCTTCCGACGACGGTCTCTTCGAGGCTTCTGCGAATGGCTGGGGAGGCCCTGATCGCTTCACTGTGTCCACGCTAGGTCGCGTCCTCACGCCCTTGCGCGCTTCGATATTGGATCTTGTTCAAATTTAGTAAATAACTTTTGCAATCTATTTAAAATTTGAAGGACATGGGGGTGGGCTTTGATCCACTTATGTGTGCATAGGTCACGATACCATTTAATATGGTATCTCTGGGTGCAACCACACGTTCGACCACTACCTCAAGGTGTCCCCATGGCTCCAAGTAAAGCCCTCACGAGAATTGAACCTTGCCCAACGGTGAAAAACTCCTCGCTTTCCACCATTGGATCCAACCCCTTTGGGCTAACCCATTTTTTTTTTTTAATCTGCTACTCTTGGTGGAGTTGTACTCTCGACTAAATATTATCATGTTGACGAAATTCCCAAATTTTCAATACTACAACATATGTAGGAATTACATAGACTGGTGATAGAGGACAGAGTTTCCAGGGTCCTGAGGGCAAGGCTCTTTGATATACATGCAGGTTCCAAGAGTAGTACTTGGCCCAATCTCTCATGGCACCATCTAATGAGGCTAGAATGTACCCTTAGTCGTACTACCCAATTACCTAGGTACTCAAGAGTAATATTCCCAAATGTTGTTGTCAATGCACTATGCCAATAAGATAGATGATAATCTCATCTAAATTGGTTTTGGGTAACCCAGGGGACTTCTGATATACCTGAGGATATGTGGGAGTGAAATTTTGTATACAAGTGTTTTTGGATGTGGTACTGCTAGAATGGGTATCAACAAGGATTACAAGGGTGTCCAACTAGGTGAAACCACTTGTATTCTTCCCCTACCATAGATTTACCTGTTGAATGGAAAATCATTGTGTTATTTATAAATGCTAAATACATCTCCACGCTAAAAAAAAAATTCTCTAAAAATCTTTGCTCAAGAAAGTGCTTTGTTACAACTTGTGGTGTTCCTTGCTAGAAAAATAGAAGATTCAAATTATAGATAACATAATATAGCAAGATCTAGATTATAAGAAATGATAGATTATAACAATAATTTGCAATTGTATAAGAACTATAATACTACAAATAACAATACCTTTATTGATGAAAGCAATTTTCACTTTCCTTTTTGAGGGGGAAACCTCCATACGAGAAGAGCTCCAATTACAATATGCTTCAAAAAACATCCCATTACTTTGCTTCTACTTCATTATATAGTTTCTATCCAACCTCCCAAGAACTCTTTTGTAGGTGGAACCTTCTAGTAAACCCCTTCTTACAATTATTGTTTTCACAATATATCTATTATATGGGTCTTATTTAATAGATATGGCCTCAATACATAGCAACCTATATATCTACTTGCGGGGGTTAGGTTAGGACCCTAATATTTACTCCAAACTTTATAAATATGGTTCTAGTATTTTACTATTTCACAATGGTATTTGTTTTATTGGCCGTAATTACATTTTTTATGTAAATAATATTTTAATGGATTGGAGCTCCTCATTGAAACACACACACACCAAGGTTCATGGTGCACATTGTACATAAAATAGGTCCCATTGCATTTTATGGTGCATCATTTGGCCCTATCGCTTTTTTTTTCAAGTGTGTTGGGTTTTTGTGGTGTGAATTATACAAAAAAATACACACCAATGTGTTTATTACTATAATGCGCACTGCTTGGCCTTGCCAATTTTAAGAAAAAAACAAAACACTTTCAAGTTTCATGGTGCTCATTGTATGGTATATAGAATTGGTTCATTTATTACTATAGAGTGCATCACCAAGAATGAAAATGTGCAAAAGTATTAGTGCATGAGAGTTTTTTGTAGTTGTGCATTAGTCTACATGGTGCTCTATTCAAAATTAAATACATCGGTGCATATTATTGTATAATATGCAACGATGCATATTATTGTACAATGTGCACCGCTTAACTTGAAGATGGTTTTAGGTTGAAATTCTCTAATTAGTTTGTAAAACAAATTTCATAATTTGTATATTTCATTATGCGGGTCTTTTATTGATGAAAGATCAGGGGATAAAAGTTATGGTAATGAGTGTGAGGGAAGCATATCTTGAGGAGAGAACATGTCAATTTATTTGAAGTTTTAGTATGAAAGCAATATATTTGAATTATCTATAGGTTTAAATGATTTGTATTGATTAATGTGTGTCATGTAGAGCTAAAGCTTGAAAAAACTCACAAATATTGTTTGTAATCTTAGTAGAAATGTTGCAAATAAGGGAATTAGGTGGATCAAAAAGTGATCAACATGAAGTTTTTATTTAACATTTTACTAATAATCTAATTAAGAGTAATAGCTAGTAGGTTTCAAAAAATCAATTTCACATATGTTAAATGTTGTGAGGGAACAAAATCCCCTCCTAAGTAGAAAAAAATTACGAAGGATGTAAATGAGAATGATTTGGTCCTTACTTCATATGGAGTGGTGCTACAAGTTAATGACAAGGGGAATTTTTTTTATAAAACTATGAGGGGTATAGTGGAAAGAATGTATATACGTTATTTTCACTTACGGTACAAAAATAAATTTAATGAATCCAAGAATCAGGTTATATTTAAACTATAACAAGTGTTTTTGGAGCAACGATCAATCAAACTTGTGAGACTTGCAATAGCAAATTCATACAATAAGAAAAAATAATCATTTAGATAGTATTATTTCTAAAGATGTTTTTCTATAATATGTATATACTAGTCCAAAAAATTACCAAATTAATACTTCTACTATATTTGCTTTCTTATAAATATTCTTCAATTTTTTACTATGCTTTTCATTTTTCAAGAAGATTAAGAAAATAAAAAACGTCGAATGAGATGATATTTAAAACATGCCAATAGATTTGCCCAAAAAAGCGTACAAGAAATAAGAATAATTGAATTGTAGAAGGAGCTATGCCAACAACAATGTGCATTTGGTCCACATCTAAGGGAGTGTGTTTGAGGTCCAAATGTTTACCCTAGACTTAAATATGATTTCAAGATGTAACAAATCCGCATCTGAGGTCTGAGATAGCTTTAATTCACCACGGATTTGCCTATGAGGTCTTCATTTGAGGGAGTGCATCTAAGATCCATGTGTTTACCCTAAACTTGAATGGAGTTAACACTCTCTTATAATAGATATATTTTGTGAGATTCTGATGGGTTGTAGGAGCGAGAGATGATAATAGAAAGGTAAAAGATTACTAAAAATTAGTGGAGAATTATATCCAAATGCTTTCTACTACTAAACTCCTTCATGTATCTCTCCTTATTATAGTTTTCTCCACAAATTATTTATGTCTGTTGCATCCATTTTGTAGTGTCCCTTCAATATGAAGTCACGTGATTGATGAAGAATATGTCAATGCTAGATGGATCTAGGATTTATGCAATAGAGGTTTGAGGGTGGGAGGACCCTATGTGGAGGAGAATCGGTGGGAATAGATATGTAAACTATATATTTCTTATATATTATTTCAGTATGACCAACCTTATATAGAGACTTTAGTGAAGAGACACACTATTCACAATAGTCAACTACAAATATTAATGATTACATGTATTAATTGTTAATGAGAATTTAGTTATACTACAAGTCATCCCTCCTTCAAATGCTTCGTCCTCAGAGCATTGTTATTTTGATGGCTAGATTTTTTTGGATTTTTTGGATTCTTCATTAGAATCTTCTAAATCTTTGTCATTGTTGCTATCGCTCTCTCTTTCACACATATATAATTGTTTTCCCTTGCATTTGTGGCATGGCCTCCAATTAGGTGCATGACATCTAAAACACCGACTTTTGTCATCTTCTAGGTTAGGTGGTGGAGTCCCTTTGTAACCGGGAGTAAACTTTGAGCTTGGTTCTTTAGAATGAGACCAAGGAGTTCATTGAAAGAACAACAAATTTTATTTTTCCACCCTGGATTTTAATCACAATTGCTCCACATCCTTGATATCTATTAGTTTAAGTTTGTTTCTTATGTCTTCCTTCAATCTTGATATGGAAATTTGTAGGAGGCGATCATCTGATAAATCAATCACACGGTAGCTAACACATGTAACTTATCAAAGAATTCATCAACCATGCATGCCTATTATAATCGAGTGAGTTTGGAAAAGACTTCCTTCTCCTCAATATTTTGAAATCTCCTAAAAAAAAATGAATCCTAAATGTCTCCCATTCCCTTGATTGGTATTTTGAGTGCCACCATAAGAACTTCTCACTTGTTGCCTTATCTAAGAGTAATGATGCAAAGTTAATTTTCTCCTCATCGTCATACATCTTGTGTTTAACTCAAAATAGCATTCAAGTCGGTCAATCCACCTTGTGCTTTCCCTATCATCCTCTCCATCAAATCTCAGCTTATGTGTAAATCCGTTAAAGGATCCAAAATTGGATGAATGTTTAGGGGGCAGAAAAAAGGAGTGGTGAGAGTGGAAACTGTGGCTATTTAACTCCTTATTCTCGTTTTCCATTGATGCAACATGGGCTTTCAACTCACTGTGGTTTTCTCCCTACACCTTTAATCATTGTTCCATGTCATTGAGTCTTCTAGAAAAACCATCCATCTCATTGATTCTTTTGTAAATTTTATCTATATCGTTGAATTTGTTAGAGATATCATCCATCGAGGCTTTTAATTCTTTTATATATACACCATTGATTTTGTTGGATATCTCTGCCACCGAGGTTTTTAATTCATTTAACTAATCATTTAACTCTTTATTGGGTTATGTATTGCTTGTGTTGGATGACATGTTGCATGTGGCACTTGAGGCATTCCTTGAAGTTTGTGTATTTCTCATGGTTCCCTTTAATAACTTTTTAATGCTACACTTTCAAGGTTAAATGTCTTTAAATATATTAAAGAATATGTATTAAAATACATTAGTTGAGGTGAGTAGTGGGCTTCCTCTCTTGACTACAGTTTCACTCGTTTGGGTTTCTTTAGTGGTTCATAAAGCTAAAAAAATTATTCCACGTCTATGCTTTTTTTTAACTTGTATTTTTCGTCTTCCTTATTCACTCATTTAACACATGTCTGACCTTCTTCCTATTCATATTTAATTTGTTTGTGTCACACCCTCGCAGCCTTCCCATAGGTGATTGCTAATCCAACGAATATTTTTATTTATGATTCCAAGGATACATTGTTTCTCTCTTATTATGTTCACCACATGGCCTACAACGAATTCTACTATTTCTTGGTTATTAAAATCTAATTGCACCCAATAAAAAACCACGCACAACACTCTATATGCAGAAGAGAGACTGCATTCCACGCACAACAGTCGATTTTGAAATCTGTGCATAGGTATCCATGCACAATAATTTATCCGTAGAAGAGAGATCACATTCAACGCACAACAACCTTCACGCCTAGGTATACATGCACAACATTTTATATGTAGAAGAACAAAAGAGCAATGGACGTATTGGCTCTGATACCAATTGGAGGAGAACCGATGGGACTAGATATATAAAATTTATATTTATTATATATTATTCCAGTCCATGTTACAATAATGAATGACTGGCCTTACATGGAGCTTTTAGTGAAGAGACACACCCTTCATAACTGTCAATTACAAATATTAATGATTACATATATTAATCATTAACGAGAATTTAGTTATACTACACTATGCACATATGTGGTACCATGGAGGTGGATTGAGTCCTTGTAGACTATAGTTATGTGGCTTAATCAGAGGATAGTATCTTGACAAAGGGTTCCACAAGACTCATCTGCGACAATGACTAGGGTGATAGGAGGGCTAACCTCATGTCGATTCCATAGGAGTACGTGATCGATTACTCGGATGACCTATTGGAGGGCCAACAAATTTGGTCTAGTCCAAAATTATTCTCTTCCATTGACATGTTAGATCCATGGAAGCAATCACCCATAGGATCTATCCCAATGGAAGATGAGATTGTTAATATTATTGGTGAAATGTCTCTAGTCTTGTCTAATTCTGGTGCACAAGTAGGTGTTATGACCGGGGATAGAGTGACGGTACAAGGCAATGCATCCATTGATAATGTTCAATGTTGGTATGGAAAGTATACATATAAGTGTGTTGGGGAAGATTTGGAGGATCTGTGGGCATCAACCCAAAAGATAGATGAATACAAGGGTTTAATGTGGCCATTTGATTGTCCTGTAGTCACATTTATTTTGGAAGAGACTTGCAAATACCGTGAACCTTTGTTCTATGGCTCATACACAAATCTCAATTGGCTTATAGAGTTAGGCTTTATTGGAGGATAGTTGGATGTCATCCACATGGGTAGTGCTTCAACCTTGGCCTCAAAGAATTTTGGGTTTTAGGAACTAGAGGGTGAGAGTAAACTTAAGAGACAAAGATGTGTCAAGAAAAAATGGGAACATATCAACTTCTTACTGGGTGAGAAGACTAACCTAAATGAGATATCAGGGATGCAGGACCTGGCATTGGTAGGTCAGTTTCCAGGCAAAAGGATGAACTCCAAAACTCTAAAGGTATGGACAAAGACAATCTTTGATCCCATTTTATGTAATATTCATAGTGCCTTACAATAAATAATAGGTTGGATGGTTTGGACCTTCTAGTCGAGAGGAGATGTTGAAAATATCCTACATAGAAGGTGGAAATGGGGGGATCAACCTTTCTTTGTGAAGAAAAGACAGTTAGATTTTGACTCAATATCTACTCGATTGGAAATAATGTTGATTTGGGTAAGGATATCATAGATACCACTGGTTCTATGGTCAGAAGGAGTTTTTGAGGAAACTGGAAACATACTTGGAATCTTTCATGAATAAAACTTGTCTTTCCAAGGCTCTAGGTACCTAGGTATAGCCCATATCCTTGTTGGCCTAGACATAACCAAAGGACTAATTGAGACTATTGTTATATGGAGTAGTTCAATCCCTTTTCACCTTAATATAGATTATGAGGACATTCCATTTAGGTGTGGTCAATGTCATGTTCGTGGACACTTATTAGTTGATTTCTCCCTCAATTTTCATAAAAATATTTGGACATATAAAACAATCTCAGTAGATGGCAAGGAGGACCTAAGGGGAAAGAACAAAAATTTGAAGTGTATGGAGAATCAAGGGGAAATTTTGGCTTTGGAATGCCCTAAGGGAGACACTTCAGTAGAGGTATATAAACCCTTAGACACAATTCCACTCAAGGACCCGATAAGGGAAGCTTTCAATGCTAGAAAGGAAGATTCAGTTCTTTTGGGTAAGTCCACAAAGTCTCCTACTTTGGATAAAATGGAATCCATTGAAAATCTTATTTCTGGGTCATTAGGTTTAAACAGTGAAAACAAAAGCTCTAAATTTTTTAATGACTTCCTTCCCAACCTCTTTGGAATTAAAACCCTAACCCTCCTCCTCTTATCTATATCATTGGAGTCGATGCAAACTAAGCTCATGGGACCTCAATCATCAAGCCCTTTACCAATTTAGGAATAGTTTTAGAAGTTTCAGAGAACCATAGAAACTTACCTTCTATGGAAATCTTGAAGTATAATTTCATATTGAGAAAAAAAGGAATTATTGATTTTCCTAGGAAAGTGGAAGGAGGCTCCGGCCACTTAGAAACAGATCAAAAGGCCCCACACAAGAGAAGGAATTCATACATGTCTTTGACACAAAAAATAATCTTCCTCATAAATGAAATATGGGAATAAATGTCCTTGATTGGGGTTAGGGAAAATTCCCCTAAAGAGGGTTTAAATTATTTTGATGACCTTGTATTGTTGAGGTCTATCCAACCCCTCTAAAAAATTGGCTCTAAAAAGATAGAGGCTTTATATCCTTCTATCATTTTTCTGCAATAAATTATGATTGATGTGGAGAAAATTACTTGGGAATTGGTAAAAAATTTAAGTAGCTGAGAATTTAGCTTTATTGATGCAATAGGGGGGTTGGGGTGGGACATCACTGGATGGAAAAAATGTTCATTTAACCTATCTAATTCCTAGGCTTTTGCTTCAGGTCCAGGGACTAGTAAGGTCTCTCTAGATCTTGGAAAATAAATTATTGTTATGAATGTATATGGACCTTATATGAATAGAGTAGATTATCAGAACAGGTTCTTCCAATTAGGATTGTTTCTCTTTGGTTTATTGGCAGTGAGAGGAGATCTAAACTTCACTTTTGGAACCTTGAAAATATGGGGACCCACTACTCAAGAGGACTATCTTTCTAGTTACTTCTTGGAAAAACTGGAAGTAGGCTAACTGGATGTGGAACTAGCCAGATTGACCCCAACTTAGACAAATAAGCGAACGTGAGAGGCTCATATTACAAAGAGACTCGATTGGTTCTTTTATTATTGAAGCTTCTCTTGATGAAGCATATAGAAATAAACAATGGGTTTCCATGATAAGGGATTCTGACCATAAACTAGTCATTTTGGAAATAGCCCCTGCCCAAGAGAAACTAGCTAGCCCTTTCAAATTGAATCCAGAATGGTTGAAGGAAGAGGAGTTTATAAACATGATAAAAGAGGCATGGGTGACTTATGACAAGGTATTGAAAGAATCTACTACCAAACAATTTCATTAAAACTTGAAAAAATCCAATATGGTAGCTTTGCAATAGGCAAAGGACAAAAATCCAAAGGATGACGAAACACTAATGGAAATGGAAGAAGCTTTGGCAATGCACTACATTAGCGATGGGTTTGGTTATTTGACAGAGGAACAAAAATTAGGGTTAAAAAGGCTTAAGGATAAACAGAGGCAACTGCTCTTAGATAAAGAGAATAATGGAGGCTCAAAAGGAAAGCATTATGGCTGCACAGAGGAGATGACAACACCAAATACTTTCATAGATATGCAAATTGCAAGAAAAACATCAATTCAGTTTGGAAAATAGAACGGGAAGATGGCACATGGGCCATAAATTTCAAGGACATAGCAATAGAAGGAGTAGAATACTTCTCATCTCTCTTCAAAGAGGACTCTAGAGCCACCATAGTAGAGGTAATAAAATTGTCAAATACATTCCCAAGGTTTGTCAATGCTAAGGACAACCGAGACTTGATGGAGGAAGTAGGAAGAGAAGAACTGCTTGTGACTCTTCAGAGTTTCCAAAATGATAAAAGTCGCAAGCAAGATGGTCGTCTTGGAATTCTTTCTTTGGTGTTTTGATTTTATAGGAGAAGACCTAAGAAGGGTGGTTGAGGTTGTTTCTGCTCAAATTGTACTTAATGATACAATCCATAATCCACAAGGTACAACTCAAGGGGAAACTATTATGATAGTCACCACTATCAACTTATCCTTTGCATTTTAGGCCATCTCTCTGTTGGGCCCGAGATATGATCGATTTTATGACGTTAATTAGATCCTTTTTGCCGAATGTGTATATGCGTTTTCATTTTTGAAGAAGCTTTTTGAAGAATTTTGTGCCAAAACGCTATGATCTACACTAGGTATGCATAATTAGTGTTTTATGTCGATCTTGAGTATAATTCATTGTGTTTTTATGTTTCCAAGAATCTAATTCGCGTTTTTTGGTGTTACAGGGCAAAATCGCATTAGGTTTCTGCTTCTGGTACTCCATTCGACACTATTATAGGCAGCTAACTTAAATCTTAAATTGTGGAAGCATGAAGTGGAATCTGAAAATTAAGGCACATGGGTTTTGTGTGTAATATGCTCAATTAGGTCCTAGGTGGGTTGTTTCCTGAAATTCTAAATGGGTTAAGAGCATTTCGTGGTTTTCAATTCTACATCTGGTACCCGGTCCTGCACAAAAACAGTGGGCAATTTGGCGGTTATGGCATTGGAGGCCAGTAGTGGGCGAATCAGAGACATGGGTTTTGCTCGTGCTTATCCCCTCCAGCTACTGAACTCTTGACAACTCGATTTTGGGTTGTTATGGTGGGTGATTATTGGCTCGCTCTATTTCGGCAGTTAGGGCACCATTAATGTAATTTGGTATTTTTAGAAGTGGTTCGACCCTCCAGTGGTCAACCACTTGGTCTGTAAAGCTTATAAATACCACCGTGGTGGTCATACAATAACTAAGAAGTAGTGTGTTAGAGGCAAATATGATTTTGGCTCTGTTTTGCCATTTTCGTTTTGCCAGACTGTGTAAAACCTATGTTTTTAGTTTTAATGGAGAAATCGTTGTGCTGAAGTTCGTGGTGTGCCTTTGAAGAGTAACCACGACTACTGGGGGGGGGCACCAACAGTCTGATAACTATCTTATGAGTTTATTTGTGAATTAGATAGTGTAGATGCATTTTTATTTTATTTCCTGTACATGAAATGATATTTTACTTCTTTGTTATTTAATTTGTTGTTGTGATTTAATTGGTTTAACTTAGTTTTTGCAGGGTATTATGAGGAGTTTTGTTAGTATGCAATGAGTTATTAGTTAGTAGAAGCAAGCTTGTGGATTTAGACACTAACCCCGTGTGTAGTTAGATGGTAGAATAGACTTTCTTCATGCTGAAATAGAAGTTAAAATAGAGTTTTAGGACAAGAATTTAATTCATGCTTTCTTTGACAGGGTTTCGGTGGATGGATAGTGATAGTGTTAGTTTTTATTTGCAAATTGCTTATTCAAATGCTATTTAGTCTTTGCTTATCTAGTTGTTAGCTAGTTTACTTATTTCATTACTTGTCATATGCTAGAATAGTGTTTAATTTATGTTTATGAGCATTTCCTTTTTTTGCAATTTGAATTGTTAAGATAGAGCTAGTTTAGTTTATGTTATGCAATTTCTTGCTTAGATTTAGGTTGCAATTTCAAGTTGTAGTTAATTATTGAGTTTAGTGTAGTATGAATTTGCTTCATTAGTATAGATTGCAATTGAGTTTATTAGCATAGTCTTGTTATACTGTTGATGATTAATGTATGATAGTTTCTTGCTTTCGTAGATAGTTTTATTGTTGTTGTAGGATAGATAGTCTTTGCTTTGATAGATTAGATAGTAGCTTGCTTATCATAGGTTCAAGACTAGTTGTTAATTTCTCTTGGTTTCAATTAAATAGATTTCCTTTTATGAATTAGAAATAGTTTTGAAGTTTGAATTAAGAACATAGTTCACTTGCCTCTTAGGTTAGATAGTTGTTCAATGAGAAGTCTTAATTAGTTTACTTGTAGTAGAACTTATCTTAGAGTAGTTAGTTGTTTACTTGCTTTAATAGATTAGCTAGTTGCTTTGCTTAGTTGCTTACTTGCTTTAATAGGTTAGTTAGTTGTTTTGCTTACTTGTTTACTTGCTTTAATAGAATAGTTGTTGGCTTGTTTATTTATTTGCTTTCATAGGGTAGTTGCTCATTGAATTTAGGTTGGCAAGTTAAAGTAGATTGCTTTTGTTATTTACTTATTGTTATGCTTAAATAGTTTGCTTTTGCTTATTTCTTATTGTTATGAACTAGTTTGCTTTAAATAGGGTTTTCACTTGTTTTTCTAGAACTATCCATCGATCCTTGGTCCAAAAGTACTTAGGTTACATAGTTTAAAGTTGCTTAGTAGGGTTTGCTCATTAAATAGCTTTGCTTGAATAGATTAGCCTTAGATAGCCACTTCCTTAGTTAGACTATACTATTATCAGCCCTTCTACCTTTGGCATATATTTTGCTACAATTCTAAGTTTACTTACCCCGGGTTGACAATTTAATTGAGGGTTTTTAGTGTCTTTTTAGTGCATATAGAACACCCATCACTCTCCTCCAGCTGAAGGTGGGTATCCCTAATAGGATTACTAAGACCAAACAATGAGGCACAATGGAAAGTTGAAAGTAGCCTTAGTAAAATAGAGTTTTAGGGTTTTGAAATAAGTGAAGGAAGTAAATATTGGTGTCAAATCCAACAAGGGAAATGGAATTAAGGTGAATCAAATGGCTTGTGAGGTAAAGAAGAAACCTTATTAAGAATTGCCTTACTTCCTTCAAGGATTAGGGCTTTGAGATTGGAACCAAGAGGAAGAGTAATCCCTCACCCAATCAAGATCAACAATGAATATCAAGGTCTACAAGAAGGGAACCTTTATGGAAAAACCTTCACCAAAAAAATCAACTATGATTTGATGAATTTACTTAATACTTCTTGCCAAGGAACCAAAAGGAAAAGTAAAACAACGCACTAAATAATCACCAAACCAACAAAGGAAGAAGGAAGGACAATTCCTAGAACATCTTCCTTCCAAGTGGTAGACTTAACCTTCAAATGGATCAATCTTGAGCATTTGATCAATAATCCTTTTGCACCCAATAATAACCAAGATAGAGAAGCCTTGAGAATTGACAACAATCATCCACAAAGAAGAATCCTTTACACAACCATATTCTCCAAGAAATGCATGTCAATTAAGCTCCAAGGAGTGAGAGATCCAAAAATCCAACCACGAGTACAAATGAGGAAGTGCATCTATTTATATAGAGTGATGCACACTTTCCTCCACATTAAAATAAGATTATCTCATGTGAGATCCTTAGATCTAGGTTAAAGAAAACGTAAAATGCAATTTTCCTGCAACTGTTTAGTCAAAATACAATAAACATGGGGTGGTCAAGCCACATGTACACTTATCAATGTGAGATAATACCCAAGAGAGGGACATCGCCAATAAACAAGGAAGAATGTGGCTCTAAGGTGCAATGTCTAGCCTCCAAAAGCTCCCAAAGTGGTGATCCTCAACTAATTCCTTGAATTATGACATTAAACCCCTCTAGGTCTCCTATAAATGTGGGCATGTTCCTTCTAATATAAAACGTTCCTCCAAATCATGAATAAATCCCTTCAAAGATGGGGTGGCCCCTCCAAATCAGCTCCAAAGTCATGCATGGGGGTTGTAAAGTCAGAGTTTTCCTCAAGGCATGCAAGTTAACCCTCTTAGGGTTCCTCCAACATGGGATTGTGGTCTTCGAGGTGAATGTTCCCATATATCATGAATAAATCCCTTCAAAAAGAAGGTGGCCCTTACAAATCAACTCCAAATATGTCATATGTGATGTCTCCAAGGTCAAATAATCATCCTTAAATAATGTTAATGTCCCCCTTGTTGGCAAATATTGAACAAGCAACGAATGCGTGTTGATGATTGTTGTCTTTGATGGCAACAACAGAAATGGCAGAATATGCAGAGTTTGGGGATTTGGACGTAAAAGCACAGGAGGAACAACATTGAAGAAAACATGCGCATTGAAGAAAACGCGCGCATGTGTGACTGATGATCTTTATTCTTACTGTCCATATGTTGTATGTTGGTAGATGACACATGAAGGAATATTAATAACAATTTTAAAAGGCATAAAATTGTTTAAGCTTATAAACAACTGATTCACCCCCCCTCTCAGTTGTTTTAGTATTTCCAACACCCCTAAGTCAAGGGAGGGTCAAATGAGACCATATGTTTCAGCAACAACCTCTCATGAGTGAAAACACATCCTCTAAGGTGGATGCCCCCTTAATTGAGGTGATATATGCCTCAAAATGAGTGAATAAGGTGAGATCTAAAAAATTGGAACATGGCATGGCATGAGAATCCCTTGTACATAAATATTAGCTCAAAACATTTTTTACCAATGCCTTGGGAACCATGAACTACCTTGATAAATGTGAACTTCTTTGGGAACTATGAGAGTGCTCAAGCAACCGAATGAGGATAATGCCATGTTCAAGCCCTGAGGGGATCCAAAAAAGGACTATGCATAATTGGACATTGAATCATTGATCGACCAATATGCCATCAAATCCTTCGTCAATGTCCATGAAACCAATAACTACACCAATTGTATGAGGCTCTTAGTGATGAAAATCACTAGGGTAGTGAAGAAAATCATTGGGATTACCCTTGTGCAAAGTGAGGGTTGACAGAGGCAACTAGAAAAATAGGGAAAATGCTTGGAGCTTTCAATACAACTTTTCTTGTGTTGATCCCAAAGAAAGATAATCCAACAACCTTTGATAAATTTACACCAATCTCTTTATGCAATTGTATCTACAAAATCATTTCCAAGGTAATAGTAAGAAGTTTGAAAAGGGTCCCGTCAAAGCAAATTTCCAATGAAACAATTTAGGTTTTTAGAAGGAAGACAAATACATGAGGCTACAGGGATTGCACAAGAAGGACTCCACTCAATCAAATTCATGAAACAAAAATAAATGGTGGCCAAAGTGGACCTCTCTAAAGCATATGATAGAGTAAGTTTATTATATTTCAAACGTATTCTTATTCATCTAGGTTTCAATCATTAGTTTGTTGCATGGGTTACGAATTGCATTACCTCTGCATCTACTGTTGCTCTAATTAATGGGGCAAATTATCCCTTCTTTGGTCTAGGAAGAGACCTAAGATAGGGATGCCCCTTATCCTCACTCATTTTCCTTTTAATTGTCAAGGGCTTGAGCATGATGTTAAAGGAGGCTACAGAAAATCGTATTTTTAAAGGAGTAATAATTTGATAATCTTGTAATATCACTCATTTACTTTGTGTTGATGACATTCTTATGTTATGTGAGGGATATAGAAGGGTCATTGAGGAGTTTAAAGACATCATGGACTTATTCTACAGGGAAATGAGAATGAAAATAAGTTTAGAAAAGTCAACATTTTCATTGTGGGTTATACATGAGGGAGAAAGGAACTATCTTTCATAAATGCTTCCTTTCAAATTAATTGACCTTGACACGAGACTAAAGTACTTGGGGTTCCATTTGAGGCTATGCATACATAAAAAAAGAGCGTTGAAATGGTTAACAACTAAGGTGGAAAATAAAATAAATACATGGTGTAATAGGTGGATTTCTCGAGGAAGACACTTGGTGTTGGTCAAGACTGTCCTGAAAGCAATTCCTATATTCTTGATGTCAATGGCATGGATCCCCACAGAAGTTTTCAAAGTAAGTAAAAGGCTATGCTACATATTTATATGTTTGTAGATCATGGGGAAAAAGGGTTTATCATGGCTTCATGGAAAAAACTAGCCCTTCCAAAAGCAAATGAAGGACGAGGCTTAACCAATTTTGTTTATCTTAATAAACTACAAACTTTTTTCTTTGGAAAAAAAAGCAACAATGTGCATCAAATGTATGTAATCATTATTGTTTTTATGTGTAATCATAGAGTTTGATTATCACATGTGTTACCACCTCTCACCTAGGGGTAGCTAGAGGAGATCATTCTTCGTGATCCACATCATAGATAGTGGTCCTAGAGATGATGGCCAACATTCTCCATAGACAACAACTCCTCATATGCCTCTTACTCATCATTTCTCAGCTCATTCACTTGATCAACATACTCATCCGACGATGGTGGTCCAACACACATGAGGTACAATAGTAATTGTTTCACATGAAGTGTTTTCATTTAATGTATTGGGAATTTAGGTAAGGATCATGGGTTGAAGTCATATAATGAATCATGATGCTTAGAAGTTATGGTTTTTCCCTTGTTTCACCTTGGTGACCATCATATTTATTCTAGTCAAGTATTGTCACTCTTAGGGAAAATGGGTGCTACTAAGAGGCCTTGATAAGGGTCACATACCCATTCCCTTACGTACTTAATACTTTCCATCTATTTTACTTTCATTGTCCTGTATTTTAGGATTGGACCTTACATGTATCCCACAAAGGTTTGTACATCATTCTCCTATGAGAAGAAAGGGCTTGAATGCCCAAGGTTGATGCAAATGCAAAAGAATGGAAAGAGCATGTTATAAATTCAAAATTCAAAACAAAAATAAAGGGATCTAAATGATAAATCAAAATCCAAGTAACCTTGAGCTTTACCCCCTTACAATGAGGCCATCACCACAAGTCTTAATGTAATGAATGCATATCTAAAGAAAGGACTTAATCAAATATCATGACCCCTAATGCAATAAAATGCATAAACCTAAAGAAAGGGTCTTGCAAAGAAAATTAGTGAATGTCAAAAGGCAAGACAAGGGTGAAATGAAACTGTGTCAAGGAAAAGGTAACTCAATGCATTAAGCGTTTCCTCTACAAAGGTGATCATGGATATGAACATCACATGTTGCCTTGCATGTAAATGACACCGTGACCATGAAGTAAGGGTCATACCATACTCACGCTTACACTTTGATGGGTTTCTCGGGAAATGCTCCTCTACTTGGGTATCGATTGTCCTCCCATACTTAAACTTGGCAAATTGCATAAAGTCATAACCTAGTGTGAAGTTTGAAGAAGATGCCTAATGTGAATTACTTTCGTGGCTTTTACATTAAAATGTCACTCGCTTTCTATGTTATGATGACTCTTGTGTCCACGATGGTTGGTCTCACTTGATTCTTTGAGCCCATGTTGTTGGACACACCTACCACACTTAGAGGGGGGGTGAATGAGTG
>CBVK0102292956.1:0-25378 GCA_900067695.1 Picea abies | reverse complement strand
TATAAACTTCGAAGGACAAAAGTGGTTTAAAGACTCAAATGTTGAAGAGGTTCCCTGTTCATTGTTGTTCACCTCAAGGAAGATTACCAACTGCGACAGAGGTATGCTCGCTACAGCTCTAAAACCTAGATGGCACGATTTGTTAGCTTTTGTCAAATAGTTCGTTGCTCATGAGTTTTATCGATTTTCCCCTAAACATCCCCTATTTTCTCCTTCGAAGTTTATACAATATGGCAAAGCGTTTTAAAAGGATGAAATCTGATTCCAGCCTGTTCCACCATTGTTTGATCAAGATTATTATTGTTCATTAGTTGAAGTTAAATAGTAATTGTTGGGACACCTTCCTGTTAAGAAATGGTTTTTCTAGGAGTGAAATAGGACAGGTTCACAAGTCTGTCGTCACATAAACCCTCATCGAACCTACCATCCCTCCTCCTTTGCTCTCGCCCTGTGTGGAACCCTTGACCTATCCGGACACTACCCAACCCGACACTCTACCAGATTCGTATCCCAAAGGTGGTGTTAAGTCTGTTAAAAAATATGCAAAGAAAAAGTGTAAAGGTAATATTGATATCAATTATAAGGGTAAAAAGGCCACGTGTTGGGTTTCACGATGTGCCTGAAATAAACCTAAGCCATGTGCAAACCAAAACCAAATTGTGTTAAGAGAGGATTTCGATTTAGAAATTGAACGGTTTCTAACTGAAGAATATCCATATTTGTATGGACTTTTCTCTGGTAAACCCTATGATTATGTGACAAACCTTCCACTGTGTCTTAAAGACAACCCCGATTTCCCTAGAATCAAACTCAATAGTGAACCTACAAGTCAAATGGAAAATTCCCCACCTGTTAATACCATCATTACTAATACACAGTCTATTTAGCCGCAATGCAACGAATGTCAGTCATGGCTCGATAGGTATTAGAAAGACGTGCCTTTACTTTAGTCTCGGATCAAATCCTTGTAAGACCAGGTGAATTTTCTAATGAAAGAGAATGGAAGACTACAATCCGTAGCCCAAATCAAATATAAAAGACAAAAAACCATAGGGTGTGTTGTTTTTAAGAACGTGGAAGCAGGGACTGCCATTGTGAATTCGAAAATTGCTTGATTAAGATGAATCCCTTAATCTGAGGTATGGTGTTTAAAAATAATTTTAGGATGATTTTCTTTTTGTTTTTAATTAGAATACATGATTTGTTTGCACAAATTACATCTAGTATGTTTTGATTTATTCAATAAAACATGATTCTAGTTATAATTATAACTAACTACAGAATCGTGAGATTCTATAGCTAGTTACTAAAATTTGAATTTCTTGTTTTTACAACCAAAATGCAATCTAAAATCGTTTATTCTTGTGTGTTTGCAGGTACATAAGATTTCTAAAGAAGATTTGAATCGTTGGTGGCATCTCTCAACATGTTATTTCTTTATGTGGTTTTAGAATAGGCTGTTAGTTTTGATAACAATGAGAATATCGGAGGTTGCATCCCCCACTTTTTGGGGATCAAATCAGATGATTTCCATAGGAAACGTTTTGATCCTGTGACATTTATAAATGTATTGATTTGTAAACTAAGAACCATCATTGCCTGGGAGCAGAAACTATGGATTTATGATTGACAGACTTGAATAGAAGTTGATATTGGCATAGCTTTAGCTTCGATATATCGTATTTTTGTTCAAGTTTTGGTCATTTTGATTTGTAATTAAATTGTGACTACTTTAGATATCATGGTTTATTACAGATTGATGTGATGGAATTTATATGATGTCCGTGTTTTATGTTTCTCATATTATATATAGCAATTACTTTGTTCAAATTTTATGATTAGAAAGTTAATCTTGTTTATTTAATGAGCAGTTATATACAAATTTTTATAGCCAGATTTATCTTAATGTGATCATTTGTAAAATCATAAAATTGTTGCTACTACTTCTATTATATGTTTTTTCATTAGCATTCAATCATTACTACTTCGCGTTTACGAGAAGCATTTGGAAAATCTGTTGCGGTTTACTCCATCAAACAACGAAATTGGATACTGTACACATGATGAATAGGATATGTGATACAGGTCAATTTTCTAGTTTTATTTTATTAGTTTAATTAATATAGAAAGTTCCTGTAATCTAAACACATTCTATTATTACTCTTTGTTTTCAATTAGACAGTTAGTTATTTCGTTTCTTATTTATAAAAGTTATAAAAAATGAAAAAGACTGAATGATAGTTTTACTGTCATAAAATCAATCTATATTTGAGTTTCGTAGATTTAGATTAAAATTTGCAGTTTGTAAATATTGTACATATATTAGAGATATAATCATATAGATATATTGTACAATTGTTTTATAAATATTAGTTAGTGAACTGTAACTATATTCTAGATTTGTATATAGTTTTCAGCTAGTGTTTTTCATTAAGTTAGTTTCTTTAGTTTTTTTTTTCACTTTCTTAGGACTTAGATCGGCCAACGTATCTGATAAACCCGTCGGAGTGGATTAATCCAAACGGATTGGGTTAAGTAGACAACCTCGAACTAGATTCACTCCTCCAGTTGATGAGCGGTCAATTTCGCCCGTCAACAGGTTGCAACAGTCGAGTAGAAATTATAGGAATGGTTGCATGAGTCAAATTCATTGAAGTACATAAGATATTGTATTGCATTATAAAATAAGGGTGGTTGGGTGGTGCAAGGGAAGGTTGGTGCCTGCAGAGGGAGTTGGATCTTCCTTGTCAGTTGTAGCTGACTAAACAGGGATTCAAAGCCTCCTACCAGTTGGTGCCGGTGAACATAGTGATTTGGTGCTTCCTTGTCAGTTGTGGCTGACTAAATAAGGGGATTGAAGCCTCCTACTATTTGGCGCTAGTGAATGAGGGTGTGGGTGCATCCTTCCAGTTGTAGCTTTTAAATGGGGTGTGGCAGCATCCCTTCAGTTGTAGCTGAAGAAAATTGTGGAATGTCTCTCCATCAAGTTGTAGCTTGAAAATAGTTTTGTAAAAGAACATTTTATTAATGAGAAAAGAGTTAGTGGTTTTCCCTATTTGGTTCCACGATAAAATATCATGTTCATAACGTTTGTTGTTCATCATATATTTCTTAATTGAATAATTAATATGTGTGCCTAATATGGATGAAGTTAAAAAGGAAGAGAAGGATTAGACATTGACATTTTCCCCAACAGAAGGAGAAAAAAATTCAACAGAATTGCTCGAAATTTTTAGCCAAGAAGCTGAACAGGAAATGAGTGCAATATTGAAGCCCACAAAAGAGGGGGAAGCATACATCATGGACTTTAATGATCTGTGTGAAGATTTGGAAGCCCTAGAGAGAAGGGTGATAGTGCAAAGTCATCACATCCAAGAGAACATGTTGGAGACTGATGGAGCATACTAGACCAAGGAGAAGCTAGAGGAAACTGAAGATATGCCAGCAGAAGGGTTGATAGTCAAGCTGTCAGAGGAGGAAGTTGAGGAAAAACTCAGTGATGAGACTGCAGAACTGAATTCTGCAACAGGGTGGCAAGATAAGGCCACAAGAGATGGAGAAAATCACAAGGGGAATCAAGTTGATTTTCCCATCAACGAGGAGGGAGTGTAGCTGAGAAGACTTCATAAAGAGAGTCAACCATTGGAACAATTGGACAGGGAGATAGAAGCTGTGAGAAACCATTGGAACAATTGGATAGGGTTTAAAAACTTACTACAATATACACTGATATTTTTTTTGGAAGGATATGTGGTTTGACATTCAAAAATATGTGACAAAATGTGACACCTGTCAGTGACGAAATTTTGAAACATTTTCTCCTCTAGGTCTTCTTCAACCCCTTCATGTTATAGTCCCAAAATGGCCTGAAATATATATGGAATTTATTACAGGTCTTCGTACCTATAAAATAAAATATGGTATATTTGTAATCATAGATCGACTAATCGAATACGAACACTTTGTTGGGATTTATTTAAAATCCAATGTTAGCCAAGTTGCATATGACTATATTAAAAATATTTTTAAGATTCATGGATTTTCCAAGGTTATCATAAGTGAAAGGGACCCCAAGTTTACTAGAAACTTTAGGAAATAATGGTTTCACCAAATTGGGACATCCTTAACCATGGGTACTTTATACCATCCCCAAACAGATGGCCAAACGAATGTGATTGATAAATCCATTGAAGGGTATCTAAGGAATTTTATGAATGATTGTTAGACATAATGGATTAATTGGTTGCGTCTTACAGAATGGTGGTACAATAGTACACATCATGCCTCATAAAACATTTCCTCGTTTGAAATCATGTATAATTATCTTCCTTCCTCAGTTAAGAAATATGTTCTCAATTCCAAAGCCCATGTTGTGAAATACTATCTAGCTACATTAGATGAAATTTTACACACTATTAAAGCTCACCTCGAACAAGCAAGGAACTAAATCAAAAAACAAGATGAAAAAAGAAGAACCGATTGAGAATTTATGATAGAATATTGGGTATTTGTTTGACTACAACCTTACCAACAACATTCTCTTAAAAATTACAAGAAACAAAAACTAGATCCTAAGTTTTATGTACCCTATCATATTTGAAACAGAATCGATCAAGTTGTTTACACCCTTGATATTCCAAATAAAAAGAATTTGTGTGGAGTTTTCTATGGTTCGTTTTTTGAAGAAAACGTTGGGTCCTACCATCCATATACAAATATATTTTCTACTTTTAGATGAAGAAGGAAATTTAATTCTACTTCATGAAGGTATCTTAGGAGTATGAACTCTAAACTCTAAACTCTAAACACTAAACTCTAAACTCTATACCCTAAACTCCATGGATTCTTCCAGTTTCACCCTTTGCTACAATACATTCTGAAACCTTTGATTTGTTGGAGGAATTTGTGAAATCTAGGAACCTTCATCATGAACAACACATTGCGAGACCCTCTGGTGTAGTACTCAAGTTTGCTTCGAAGGTCGATTTATGTAGAGCACAGTTATTTTTGGATTGTTTTTCCTTAAAACCTGTGGCATTTTCAACCACCGACTTGAGTTTTGGACTGATTTAGTGTCAGCGGATGTTTTCGGCTTCATGCCTGTTTTTGGGAATTCCATTATGTCATTTATTTTCTAACCATTTTAGTCAGTTAGGGTTCCTGACTCTTGGGATTCCCCTTTGTATTCTCTTGATCACAATCCTTAAAAGGACCTCATTGTAAAGATTTATTTTTGTACCACTGATGAGACCTATTGGTTGAAACTAGTTTGGTTAGTACATAAGAACGCCTCGATTGATCATCCTATATATTATTACAATGTTTACATGCTTGAACCCTTGTCAAAATTTATGCACCATAAGCTTTTGGACACTCTATTGGCTCAACCTAACCATCTTCCAGACTCTCTCTCCCTCTTCTGTAAGTTATTGAACCAAACGATTTTCAACTGACTCCATTTTGATAACTTTTGATGTGGAATCACTATACCCCAACATCCCCACTCAGGAAGGTCTCTTGGCTATCTGGGATATGTAAAATCAAAGTATAGTTCAATTCTTCACTCCTGAAGATGTGGACTTTTTGGTTAGTGCTGATGAGCTTGTTCTTCGATGGCACTTTTTGGAATTCAATGGAAGCTATTATCAACAGATCATAGGTACTACAATGTGTCGCAACTTTGCAGTAGTGTATGCTTGTCTGTTCCTCTGTCATTCGGAATGGGAAGTTAATCGAAGGATGTCATCACTAGAATTGTAGTTCTTCAAGCGCTTCATTGATGATGCTTTTTTGGTATGGTCAGGTTGTTAAGAACTTGAATAAATCTACAAATATGATCACCAAAAATACTGAATACACAATAGATCCACAAAGCAAGATAGAAGAAACCACACTTTATTATTACGAAAACCTAGGGCAACACCATACAATGGATCCTATTATGGAAGGGATCCTCTCCTATCAAAAGTCAAACTACAGGCTTATCTCAATTGTTATCAGTCCATCTACCCTGATAATATTCATATTACCACTTGCATATCCGATACAAGTGTTAACCTGCCTGATGTCGTGTTATTCAAAGGGCCCGATTTTCATCTCTCTGGAAAGATATCCACCAAATGCTATCAGAAACCATTGAATTCTTATCAGTACATTCCATTTTCCTCATGGCATCCTCGGCATCAAAAGACTTCTTTTGTGCTTAACGAATTAAAGAGATATTTGCTTCAAAAAAGTTTCAAGTCTGGTTTTCTCAAGTTGAGGAGGTTATTATATATTCGAATTAGATCCAAAGGCTACCTACTGGATTTTCTTCAAGTGTGCTTCTCCAAAGTCAGTTGGAATCAAAGGGATTCTTTGTTGAAGCAAGTTTGCGCGCGCGGCCCATTCAACACTCTGGGATGAAGAGTCCCCTCCTAGTGTTGAAGTTGAACTTTTGCAAATCTACTAGAGCTTTGAACCGTGGGGGAACTCTAAACCCTAAACTCCTACAACACATTCTGAAACCTTTGATCTATTGGAGGAATCCACGAAATCTGGGAACCTTCATCATGAGAAGCACATTGCGAGACCCTCCGATGTAGTACTCAAGTTTTCTCTGAAGGTCAATTATAAAGAACACAGTTTTAGCCCCCTCGACGGTTGAGGGGGACAATTTTTTTTTATTTTTTGGACTGTTTTTCCTTACAATTTGTGCCATTTTCGACCCCCGACTTGATTTTTGGACTGATTCAATGTTAGTGGATTTTTTCGGCTTCCATGCATGTTTTGTGGAATTTCGTTGTGTCATTTATTTTCTAATCATTTTAGTTGGTTATGGTTCCTAACTCTTTGGATTCACCTTTATATGCACTTGATCACAGTCCTTAAAAGGACCTCATTGTAAATATTTATTTTTGTACCACTGATGAGACCTGTTGGTCGAAACTACTTTGGTTAATACAAAATATTTTCTTTATGATATTTTGTTCTCAATTATATATTTCACATAATATTCGTTGTCTCCTTTTAGCTTCTAAGTCTTATGAATTCCCATATTTGATTCAGATTACTTTATTGCTTTGGTATCGCTAGCTTATTACACATTTTCTTTAAACCAAATTGCCACATGAAAAACTTACCAGAAGATGAAGCTACTTGGGAAAATGAGCAATTTAGATCCAAGAATTCATCTTTACCCATTCTTTGAGAATGAATCCTTTAAGTAAGGGATGACTTGCAATATACTTTATTATATTATGTTTAAATTAATTATATTGTTAATGTAAAGTCATGTTTAATTGTTTAAAAAACATGACTTTACTCATTTACATGTATTTATACACATTGTAATCATAATGGGAAGGGAATTAAAAAAAATATTGAATATATGTTATATATACAATGTTAAGATTTCAAAGGTCAATTGAACATCACAGTAAATGTGTCATTTAATGTAATACTGATGGAGCTTGTAGAAGAGAGAGAAACCAACAAGGAAATAAATTTTCATTTTTTCATAAATTTGTTCTTCTTAGTTGTGTTGAGTTTATAAAATGGAAAATACATTGTTCGATTTGTATATGAATCAACTAAGTTAGACAGGAAAAATTTCATGAATTGGAAGTTTAACATGTAGACTTTGATGGAACCATACAATGTTTGGATGATTGTATCTGGACAAGAATCGAAGCCTACAACCCCCACAAACAAAATGGACTGGGAGAAAAGAGAGACCAAGGAAAAGGTACTCTTGATAATTTCCATCAAGGATACCATTATTCCACATATAGGGGATTGTAGTACATGTAAGGAAACTTGGGATACACTCAAAGGTTTGTATGAAACAACTAATACAAATTCAATATTGTTTTTAAAGAGAAAATTAATCTCAATTAAAAATAAGGAAACTGAAAATATTTGTAACTTTATTTCTAGAATTAAATACCTTAAAGGTAAGATTGGTGATATTGGAGAGAATATTTCAAGAAAAGATATAGTAACTATAACTTTATGTTTATTACCATTCATGGAACTACAGAGAAAACACCTACTTTTGATTAATTCACGAGTATTCTTTTGCAAGAGGAAGAACGCTAAAAGAATCTTAATTTCATGTCTTAGAGTTTAAATTTGGAATTAGTAGTCAAAGGGAAATAACTATACAAAGGAAAGACATGGGAGAGGAATAGAGGAGGAAAGGCCCATCTAAAATCATAGCAAGGAATGACACCACCAATAAGAGATATCAATGTAAACATGAATGATGGATACTTCTATTGTGGTAAGCCTAGTCATTTTGTTAAGGACTATAGGAAGAAATAATTTGATGAATAAAAATATAGAAATCATTCAGGAAATTATGTTGATATAGATGTCATGGTAAGAGATTATTTCAAAAATCACAAATTCTTTATTTTTGATGTTGATTTATCAACATAAACTGATGATTTTTATGCATGGTTTATTGATTCTAGAGCTTCATTTCATATGTTATGCATTAGAGACTGGCTTGAAACTTATCATGAGATCAATAATGGTTCTAATATCTATCTATGAAATGATAGATCACATCAAATTAAAGGTTATGGAGATATTTTTGTGACCTTGCCAAATGGCCAGGAGAAACAAATCCAAAATGCGATATATGTTCTCATGATTAAGAAGAATTTAATTTCAATTTCCACTATTGTAGATCAAGATTTAAAAGTTGAATTTTTTAAGTCGCAGTGTTTTGTGAAGGATATACATGATCACTCTTAGTTTTATCAACAAGGATCAGAGTTGGAGGACTATACAGGCTTGATGTCACAAGGAAGAATCATTGAGTATTGGCATCGACAATCCTGTCACATAAAAAATAATCGCATCAAAGGCATTCTCATCTTAGTCATAATTATTTGATACTACTTCACAAGAAATAAACGATGGAGGGTCTTCCAAATATTAAGAATGAACATACTGCAGGTGAGGGGTGTGCACTAGATAAAAAACATAGGGAATAATTGTATACACATACAAGTCATAGGAAATGAGAAATTCTTGAGTTGGTGCATACATATGTGTGTGGTCCTATGCAAACAATATCTCTTGGTGGAGCATGTTATTTCCTTATCTCTATTTACGATAAAACTAGATATACTTGGGTCTATTTTATTAGAAAGAAAAGTAATGTTTTTGGGTGTTTTAAAGAATTTAAGAATTTGGTGCAAAAACAAACAGGTAGGTATATAAATATTCTTTGATCGAATCGAAGGAGAATAAACATCAATGGATTTTTTCAAATATTACAAATACAATGGAATACAACAATAATTTATAATGCCACACACTCCTTAGAAGAATGGATTAGATGAGAGGGAAAATGGAACTTTGGTTGAAAAATAGAGCTTTAGTTAAGTGTGTTCGAAGCATGATAAAAGGTAAATATCTTTTTAAATTTTTTTGGACTAAAGCAATCGGTACTTATGTATATTTGAAAAATAGAAGTCCTACAAAGAGTTTAGAGCACAAAACATCTTTTGAAGGATTTTATGGTTTTAAACCAACAGTAAGCCATCTAAGAAGTTTTTTAAAGCAAAGAATTCTCATGTTCCTAAATAAGATAGGAGAAATCTTGATGCCAAGGAAATCAAATGCATTTTTAAAAATTTATGATCCCATCACACATAAGGTTTTTGCAAGAAAAAATGTATTATTTCATGAATATGTAGATGAAGGTTGTAAAGAAGATAGTCATGGTGTATGGAATCTTCCTAATGACAATGATGAAAGTGTCAATGAAGAAGAAGATCATAAGTAGGTTCAAGATAAAGATTCAAGCAATATGGACACTTCAAGTAGTCAGAGTTCACCAAAAATGGATGAATGAGCTCCACAAAGCAATGTAGCACCAAGGAGATCGACACGACAAACTCATACACATGTTAGGTATAAATACCATGCATCAATGACTCAAGTTATGAATGTAAAAGATCCTTTAAATTTTGAGAAAGTTAAATACCATAGAGTATGTATGGATGCCATGAAAGAAGAACATGATTCTATCTTAAAAAATAAAACATGGAAATTAACACAAGATATGTCTCAAAATAATGTCCTTATAGGATCAAAATAGTTGTTCAAATCTAAATTTAATTTTGATGGGAGTATAAATCTAGATTGGTTTCAAAAAGGTTATTCAAAAAAACAAGGAATTGATTATGAAGACACATTTGCATCTGCATCTAAGATGAATACCATTAGATTAATTATTGCAATGACTACTAATTATAATTGGAAACTACAGTAATTGGATGTTAAGTAATCTTTTATGAATGGATAATTAAAGTCAACCATAAGGGTTTGTAAAGTAGGATAAGGAGCATCTTGTTTGTAGGTTAAAGAAATCATTGTATGGACTTACACAAGCACCCAGGTCATGGTATATGAAAATTGATACTTTGTTCATTCAACAAGGTTTTGTTAAAAGAAAAGGTGATCCAAATATTTATTTCAAGAAGGATGAAAATGGTCATGTTTCTTTGATTTCTTTATATCTTGATGATTTTATAATAACAGGAAATGAAAATGGGTTGATTGAAGAAATCAAAAGACTGCTGTCAAGATGAAAGACCTTGGTCCGTTGCATTATTTTTTAGGCCTTTAGGTATGGAGAGAAGATTGTAAAATACTAATCACACAAAGAAAGTATACAATGGATTTAATTAATAGGTTTAATATGAGTGAATGTAAACCAATATCTACTCCATTAAAACGCAATATTAAGCTCAACAGTGATGATGCGACTAAATAAATGAATGATACCTTGTATCCATAGTTGGTGGGAACTCTTAATTATCTAACTAAAAAGAAGAGAGATAATTCATATCCATTCAATATACTTAGTTAATTCATGGGTAGGCCTCATTATAGTCATGGGAAAGAAGCAAAGAGATTCCTTCGATATTTGAGATGAACTATTAAGTTTTGTATCGAATATATTGATGATTTTAATGTTAAGTTGTTAGTTTATTCAGATTGTGATTGGGCAGTAGATCCCGATGATATAAATTCAACCAGAGTTGGATCTGGGATCGTGTCATGGAGCAGCAAGAAGGATCTAATTGTTTCTTTGTCATCCGCTAAAGTTGAGTCTTGTGAGGCAATATGATTAAGGAGGATTATTGAAGATGTTGGAGAACAAAAAAAGTACCAATAGTTATCAAATGTGATAACCGAGGTTCAATCAAACTCACAAATAATCTAGTGTATCATGTCAAATCAAATCATATTGAAACACATCATCATTTTGTAAGAGAGAAAATCAAAGGAAAATGATTTTGTATATTGTATTATAAATGATAATGTGACAAAAATCTTTACAAATCCTCTTAGAAAAGAAAATTTTGAAATTTGTAGAGAAAAGTCAATATTATAAAAAAATACATTTCTAGATTTAATGGAAGTGTTAAAATAAAATCTAGAATTATCTAAGTATCTTCTAAGTGTTAGTTTGATATATTAATTCAAATTTAGATTCACTGATTTAGGAAACAGTTACACTAAAATTCCTTATAAATGTAACCTATTTCAAGCAAAATACATAGGGAATGTGTGTAAATGACATAATTTGTCTCATCTCTTCTTTTTACTTGCTAATGCTTAATAGTCACATTTCTGATTATCATGTGCTTGAGGTTACTCGCAAATATGTTTTTAAATAACCAACACACTCGATTAAATACCTAACTAGAATTTTGGTGAAATTTTTTTTTCAATTTTTATTCTAAAACAGAAAATTCTTTCAAATAGGTAGGTTAAATAGAAGATTAAATTCACATGCCTTTGTCTTTCAAAAAGTAAAAAGTAAGTTTAATAGAAGATTAAATTCACATGCCTTTGTCCAAATTGAATTGAAGCTTAATTTTAATAAATAATTGTAGGGAATCGCCTTCGAATTTTTATTTTTAATTTCAAAAGCTTGGAATTATAAGGTTGGTCACAAATATGAACGGTGGATGAACTTAATGCACCAAACATAGCCTTTTCATATGTGGATACGGAAATCATGTAATCATGTTTAGTAATTAATTAAGCCTAACATAAACAATGTTATTAATATATTTAGAACGTTTGTAATTCCATCTTATATGCACATACAAAAATTATGTTTAGTAATTAGCGAAGATACAAAAATTGTCTTTAGTAATTAGTGAAGAGTAACATAAACCATTTTGACTTTTGAGATTTTTAGTTTTTATGTTTTGAAACTTCATTCTTTATCATGGATAAATGTAGTTTATAATGTAGGGATAATTGTGATTTATAATGTTAAAAAAGAATGTGAAGACATAGTTTTTTTAAAGGAAAATGAAAAATAATGAATAAAGTGTTCACTTTAAAATTTTAAATTTTGGATGTTTCAAAAAAATCTAAAAATAAATAAAAAGACAAACTAGTAAACTTTATACACTCAAATAAACCATGTGTTATGAAATAATATTCTAATATCCTACATGAATAGTCTATAAACATTGATGCCTTTGTTGAGTCTTGCTAGGCAATTTGGTGAAGGTGGATTATTGAAAATGTAGGAGAACAACAAAAAGTACCAATAGTTATCAAATGTTATAGTCGACAAATGTGATAACTGAAGTTATATAAAACTCAGAAACAATACAATGTATTATGTCAACATATTGAGACACATCATCGTTTTGTAAGAGAAAAGGATCGTTTTGTAAGAGAAAAGGTATAGTAAAAAAAATTGACTTTGTATAGTAAAAGGAAATTGACTTTGTATATTGTAATACAAATGATAAAGTGAAAAACATCTTTACAAAACCTTTTTTAAAAGGAAAAACATAAAATTTACATAAAAAATTTTAGTATAGTAAAAAAAAATACATGTCTGGATTAAGTGAGAATGTTAGAATAAAATCTAGAATTATCTAGATGTCTCCTAAATATTAATTTAATATATTAGTGAGCAAATCTAAATCCAAAATACTAACTGAATTTTTAGTGAAATTCATTTTTCAGTTTTTATTCTAAAGCAAAGAGGCAAATTCACATGCCTTTGTCCAAATTGAATTGAAGCTCAATCTTAAAACAAAAAAGTCTTCAAACAGTCAAGTTTATTAGACGATTAAATTCACTTGTCTTTGTCCAAATTGAATTGAAACTCAATCTTAATAAATAATTGTAAGAAATAGATTTGGGATTTTTATTTATAATTTTAAAATCTTGAAATTATAAAGTTGGTTACAATAATTGTAGGGAATAACATATTACATATAATATATTATAACATATTACATGAATTGATTTAAGATTCTTATTTTTAATTTCAAAAGCTTGGAATTATAAAGCTGATCAATGGATGAACTTTATTGCACCAAACAAAACTTTTTATATGTAGATACGGAAATTATGTTTAATAATTAGTTAAACCTAACATAAACCATGTTATTAATATATTGAGAACGTTTGTAATGTCATCTTATATGTATATAAAAAAATTATTTCTGTTCTAAGACTTTTGCTTTCAGAAACGCTTTTTTGCGATGTTTAGAAATTAGTAAAAAGTAGCATAAACCAATTTGACTTTTAAGATTTTTAGTTTATAAATGTAATTTGTGATGTTAAAAAAGACGGTGAAGGTATAATTTTTAATGGAAAATGAGAAATAATGAATAAAATGTACAAAGGAAGTTAGAAAAGGAAAAAGTGTAAAGGTATATTAAATTTTTAATGAAAAAATAAAAAACCAATAAAGTGTCAACTGGCAGTTTAAAAAAATGTGGAAAAACATCAAGACAAACGACTAAACCTTATACACTGAAACAAACCATGTTATGTAATGTATTATGAAATAATACTCTTATATCGCATATGGCTACTCTATTAGCACCGATACCACTGAAATAAAAAGAAAACACTAACAAAATCTACGACAAAGTGAGGTGTGCACTAAATCTAATGAAGTGACGTATGCAGCAATCTCTAAAAGTAGTTTGAAGAGGCTGGAAAAAATCAATCAATATGTGGTAATGAAATCGAGCAACCACGACTAACCACTAAGAAACATGTTGAAACAGTGAAGTGAGGTCAAGGATGATCAAAACGCGGTGTTCCATGTGTGGAGAATACAAAGTTCGAGAGATTGAATTTGCTGACCAAGGAAGGAGTAAACTCAAAACAGCTGCGGCTGTAGTAATTCATACATAAACACACAAAAATTTACATCAAAGCTTCAGTTCTAAAATTCTTAGTGCTTTTATTGTTTATTGAGAAATAGTTAAATACATAAAACTTATAGAGATTTTTCCAACTAATGAAAGTAACTCAAACTATTTTGTGTTGGAAACATGTCAACTAATTTATATGCTTATACATGCAATCTATTTATGAATTGTTCGTGTAACTATGTGATCTATTCATGATCAGTTTGCATAACTGAGTAATAGATGTTATATATGTGAGCATACCCATAGAGGTAGAGTACAATGTGAGTGCAAGTGAGTACAGTGTGTGAGGAGAGGATGATTGTATGCCTATGGCTAATGTAATCCTCCCTTGAATAATAAGAAGACCGATAATCATTGTCCGCGTTTTTTTCCCTCATTGGGTTCCCACATAAATCACTGTGTCAATTTGTGGAATTGCTTTGCTTGGTTTAATGAGTGTTTGATCTTGCCTATTTATATTGTGTTTAATGCTATGTTTTGCTTCCACTTCCTAACAAGTGGTATTAGAGCGCAGAGTTGAAGGCGCTAAGGTGAAGGGGAAGAGAATTTGGTCGTTGGATCGAAAAGGAGGTTAACCGAGCTGAGTGAAGTGGATCAACGAGTTTTATTACATCGTCGCGAGTTGTCCCTGTAACAAAGTGCGATGATCGGCCAATCGTTGCAGACTAACTATTAACAAGGTGTGACGATTTCTTAATACAAGGTGCGATGATCAAAAAAAAAATTAAAGGAAAAAATTGATCATGGTATAAACTAAAGTTTTTTGCAAAGGTATGAAAGGTTGACTTTTTTTCATTAATCACGAGATCTTTAAGGTGGAGGATCGATTATTTAATTAAGGTGGAGGTGAGCTCCCTTTTTTGTCTTATTATGGAGAATCTATTATGTAATAAAGGTTGGAGGTGAACTTTGAATAAAGGTGGATGTTTAAAAGGTTTTAAGGAATACACATTAAATAATTGTGTTTTGAAAAAAAAATTAATTAATATTTTTTGGGGTTTATACCATTATTCTTTCACATTTAAAAAGGCTCAAGTTTTCAAGTAGTGGTTTTTGGAGTGTTTTTGTTAGTGGCGAAAGTGTATAGTTCTAAGTTTGATGTGGAAAAGTTCAGTAATAAGAAGAACTTTTCACTATGGAAGCTCAAGATGTAAGATCTGCTTGTGCAAAAAGAATTGAAAAAGGCCTTGGATGGAAGGTCAAAGAAACCAACAAGCATAATAGACGAGGACTGGGAGAATCAGGATGCAAGACCCCTCAGTATTATTCGTTTGTGTCTGGAAGATGAGGTGTTGTTTAACATCGCTGAAGAGATGACAACAAAAGGCTTTTGGACCAAACTAGAGAGTTTGCATATGACAAAGAACTTGTCAAACATAATCTTCTTGAAGAGGCACTTGTACAGCTTGACGATGAAAATAGGTAAAAAAAAATTTGATCACTTGAATATCTTCAATACTCTCATTTGTCAATTAACTGCTATGGAAGTAAATTTCGAAGATGAGGATGAGGAAATTATGATATTGTGTTCATTCCATGAGTCTTGGGATCATAAGGTCACAATTGTGTGGTTTAACAAAAAGAAATTGAGCATAAAAATATTAGGACAAGAAGATTGGCGGAAAAGGCCTCAAGCCATAATTCTCAACATTGCATTCATCTTAATGATACAAATATATAATACAATAATGAACCCACCCCAATTGTTCTCACACCAACACCTCATCAGGAGATAAGGTAGGAGGAGAACATATAGAAATCTAAAAACACACTTAGGATAACAACTATATACTAGTATATAAAATATACAAAGGTAGTATACCGAGACTTAATGATTATATATGAAAAAGAGGCTAAAATTCCCCCCCTCAATCATAAGTCAAAACAACAATACCAATAAAGCAGGTGCATAAGTCGGTATATCTCCATGTCTTCATGTTGAAACTCCTGAGTTGAGCCACAATGAAGAAGTGCCTGAAAAACCACCAATTTGGATGTTGAGTTTGTTCATATGAAATGAACCGGAAGAGAGATAAGATATAGAAATGAACAAATGCAATATCTGAACATTTCCTGATTGCTTGACAATTTGATCATTTTGCCAAGTATTTTAGCTAGAAGAATCTGATGTCTTCTGCTAATTGGTAAACATGAAGTATCACCACTTTACTATTAGTGTATCACTGAAAGTGCTCTCTGAATATGTTGTTTGGGATAACCACTGATCAATTGATACCATGTATCTGATGGTTTTTGGATGACCACTAACCAATCTTGACACATTTAGGTGTCCAACAACATCCCAATGTATCGTGTGTATGAGTCAATTGCAAGTGATTGAATCAAAATTCTGCCAAAGTCTATCATCTACAGACAGTAGTTGACCATTTGGAAACTTTCATGCCCATCCGGCATACTTGATGTTTGTTGTTGTCGAAACTTTATGTCTAACAACCATCTTCAATTCCATCATCAAATCCCCCCTTTGTCAGTTGAAAGGAGAGACCACAAGTGGTTTCATGAACCATCGTCATTGGAATTTTGAACTCCCCCCTTTAAGGTGTATGAGAGTTTCATCATTGTACTCCCTCCTTCTATTCTCAAGAGAGTACCATACTTGTTCCATTTGAGTACAATAGAAAGTGGGAATGCGGAAAAAACCACATCTTATCTCATCCCGTGAGTGTCATGCTCAAAAGCTATGCCGTAAGGGGACCACTTATGTGAGGTACAAAAATGTTATGTGATACAAGATTGGTCTTTACTCGAGATTGAATTCTTTGGTAATACTTATATAATCGCTTGGTTGTCGATGACCATTTCCAAGGATTGATCCACTCATAGTGAATCTTCAATCTTGCAGGTTTCTTGAGTGTTGAATATGTGTCTGAAGAATGGTTATGCTTTCCATAATGTTGACAAGGATGGATATCAAAACACTGGTTCTCCTTGTGACCAACTCGATTTCAATGTTGGCACTTAACATCCTGATCTTCAACATTTGAAATTGAATTTTCTTGAAGGAATCCAATGCTCACAAACAAAATTGATTTGGAGTAATTTGGAATATAAAAACTGTTTTGATTTTCATATCCTAAGCCTTGTCAATTCCTATTGAAGTGTAATTCTTCCCAAGGTCTGATGATGGGTTTGGAAAGATCATGGTGTACTTGATGACGTACTTCACATTTACTTTCACTTATACTTGTTGTATCACTTTGTGTTTTTGGCATCTTCTTCTTGCAATTCATCTTCATTGGAAGTTACTTCTGAAATTGGCTTGATGATGTTCTCCTTCACTCACTGTTGATCATCATTATCATCATTATCATTATCCTCATAGAGAGGGTAGTGGTGAACAAAAACTAGTTCATAATACTTCATTGGTTGTTGATTTTTGAGTTCTATCAACTCATCATTCAACAGTTGGGATTGTGCTTGAAGAAGTCTAACTTTAGCTTGCGTCACTTGCAAACAAGTTAACATTGATTGAAGAGTTTCTTTCTTCAATATCACTGTGCTGTCTTCAGTAGTGTTTATTAGAGTATTCAGAAACTCTAATAATTCATGACTTCGCTCCATTTTAACACGCTCGTTTGAACCTCTCATTCACTTGCTCTTCTCACTCGTTTGAATTTGTTTCTCGCTTGCTTGTACTCGCTCACTTGAACTGTTCTTGCTTTCTTCCAAGAATTTGAGGATGTCGGTTACCACCGAAAATGCATCAAAAAACTTGTGATGTTTTACAATGATTTTAGTTAAACTACTCAACCTTGTCAATTTTGACTCAAAAATGAAAAAATACTCTTGGGTGTTGGGCTCGACTGAAAATGCACCCAATTACAAATTTAACTTCACTGGATTTATAAAGACAAGTAAACTTACAAAAGGACTATTTGCAAATTACAATAAATCATTATTCAAAGTTTAGTTGATATTCAAATTTGATGATGCTTTGAGACCTTGATTATGAGCTTGATGTGTCAATTGCTTCAACAATTTGAAATGCTCCTTTGATTAGTTTTATTGCATTGCCTTCACTCATGTGATTTTATTTCTTGTCAATGCTTGATCATATATGCTGGGTTATATGTGCTTGATTGGAATTAATTTGCCTTATACTTTGTGTGTAAGGTTGTATGAAGAATTACATTTGTATTTTAAGTGTCACAATTAGACACATAAAAAAGTGTAGCATTGAGAACCATTCAAAACAATAACCACCATTGAACACTACACATAGTGCACCTATGATCCCCTTATTCAATTTCAGGCAAATCAAGATCACCATCACCATAAAAAATAATATTTTTATTAAAAGATGATACATGAATATTTTAAGCTTCCTCTTTCCTCCTTTACAAACTTGAATATGTTGATTATACCATGGAGGTATCCATATTGCGAGAATAATACAAATCTAAGCCTTCACTTTCACAACAATTTGAAAAACTCATTTTGCAAAATTAGGCTTTCAATTTAGGTTCTCAAACATTTTAATAAATACTTTCATAAATCTTTTGACAAAGCCTATAACACTTATGGATTTTTTACTAAATGGTTCCACCAAAACATTACAATTAACCATACTTTTACATGCCACTATGACTTACTTTTCTTTTATGTTTTGAATTGGTGGCAGCTGTGAAAACGAATAGTGATTTGGAGCAATGAAAAAAATCCTTCTTCCCCTGTGATAGGATATGGACGATTCATGGAGAGAACATTATGATGCATGTGACTGATGAGAAATCATGCAAAGATTGAATTGAAATCAAGGGACCATCAATTCCGTGTGGTAAATGCAGATCATTGGAAATCTGATAACAAATCCCATAATCACATATTCAAAAGAAGGGCTTCATTCCAGCATCACAGAGTGTTGTGACATTGATTTACAAGAGGGAAGGTTCTATCAAGGGTTTGATTTATTCCTTAATTCAAATGTACAAAGTGCAATCTTAGAACCAATTGGGGCATGAGAAGTCTTATTCGCCTTCATTTGCAGAGGATACTTTGCAGCAATTTAATGTCTCAACGAAATTTTTTCTTTCCAAATCGCTGGAGATATTCAAACATTCTGTTACATAACAAAAAAATTTATTGTATATCAACGACTTGCTAATACCTATCTTACTATTGATTTAACAAAGAATTGTGCTCAGAAATATCCCTTCATCACGATCTGAAACAAATAAATATTATGGGAACTGAAACGTTAGGGTCAGGATTCATAATAACAGAGATTTCATGGAGAAAGTAGAATCACTTTCATTTCCCAATCATAAACGCATTCTACAGTTATTTGACCCTATTCAAACTGACAGTGAGAAAATACAAGGGTTTTCAATTCTCAAATAGCATTGATACTTAGAAATTTTAGCAAATCGTGTCCTCCACCTCTGGATTGCTCTGTCATGATCCTTATTCTGAGAATTAGTGCACAAATGATTCTCCAGAATGCTAAAATGGAATTGCAACGGACTCAAACCAGTGACCACTTGATTTCCATTTCACTGGAAGCAGAAATTACAGAGATTAAAGAGAGAATGATGAGCAAGAAAACCTATGAGCGGTCCAGGTTCAAACTATGCTCGGTGAATGTCTGAGAAACTCACCTAAATTGATATGTTGTGTAGATTTCGCGTGTAGTTGATTTTAACATTGATCAGCCATAATATTTCTTCATATCCTTTCTCAAACAATTCCCATGGAGCACTCTCAACTATCAAAGAAAAGAAATCAGATCTACACAAACGTTGTAAAGAATGTGGCTATGAAATCAAACTGTCCATGAAAAAATATCATGCAATTACCAGGCCCTAAGAACTATAGAGCTTTGATACCAATTGAAGAAATTGAGCATAGAAATATTAGGACAAGAAAATTGGCGGAAAAGGCCTCAAGCCATAATTCTCAACATTGTATTCATCTTAATGATACAAATATATAATACAATAATGAAACCACCTCAATTTTTCTCACATCGACACCTCTTCAGGACATAAGGTAAGAGGACAAAATATAGAAATCTAGAAACAAAGTTAGGATAACAACTATATCCTAATATGTAAAATATACAAAGGTGGTATACTAAGACTTAATGATTGTATATGAAAAAGAGGCTAACAAACAAAACATATGCCATTGATTATAACACTGTTGTGAGAACTTTGTTGTGTGAGGAAATGAGGAAAAGATCCAATAAGGAAACCTCAACAAAAGAAGCAATGGTGGTCAGAGGTCGATCTACAGAAAGAGGGAAAAATGAGAGGGCTACATCAAGGTCTAACTCAAAAGGAAAGAAGAGTAATAAAAAACATTGGTTCTGTGGAAAATATGGGCATCTCAATAAGGATTGTTGAAAAAGACAAAATGCATCCAAGGAGGACTCCACAAAAGAATCAAAGGAAGCTAATGTAGCTGAAATAAGTTCAGGTTCCATTTCAAGTATGGTTGATGAGGTATTGTCTACTTGTCATGTTTCACATCAACATCAGCATTCGTTGTTAGATTCTGGTGCGTCCAGCCACATGTGTCTTCATAGAAATTGGTTCTCAACTTACCAATCTATTGATGATGGTGTTGTTTTTAGGGGAAATGATTTTTCTTGTAGAATTGTTGGAGTTGGTAGCATCCGGATTAAAATGCATGATGGTTCTGTAAGAACATTAACACATGTAAGACATGTACTCGAACTAAGAAATAACTTGATATCTTTGGGACTTCTAGATTATGCTTGTTACAGGTGTACAATGCAAGGTGGAGTATTGAAGGTGTCCAAAGGCATCTTAGTAGTCATGAAGGAAAAGAGGATCGAGAACCTTTATCAACTTGAGGGAAGGACAAAAGTAAATAAAGTAGTGGTTGCATTTGAAGATGCAAGTGATTCTATTCGTTTATGACATCAGTGTTTGGATCATATGAGCAAGAAAGAGCTTAAGGTATTGGTTTATCGTAAGTCACTTCCATGTTTGAAGTTTTTGAATTTGAATTTCTACAAGTATTCTATTTTTGCAAAACAGTGTAGGGAAAAGTTTAAAACATGAAGGTGTATAAGAAAAGGTATCCTCGATTACATTCATTCAGATGTTTGGGGACCATCCCCTATAGTTTCTTTTGGAGGATCGTCATAATATGTGACATTTATAGATGATTACTTTAGAAAGGTTTGGGTCTATTTAGTTAAATGAAAAGTTGATGTATTTAATACTTTTAATCAATTCATAGCTTTGGTTGAAAAGAGCACTGACAGGTCAATCAAGTGTTTAAAGAAAAATAATGGAGATGAGTTCACATTTGTGGAATTCTAGAACTATTGCAAGGAAGCTGGGATCGAAATACATAAGACCACAGTTTATACTCCTCAACAGAATGGTGTTGATGAACGCATGAATAGAACTCTTCTAGAGAGAGCAAGGAGCATGCTTAGTAATGCCAAGATGCTACAGGAATTGTGAGCAAGAGAAGTTCTTACAACATGCTATATGATAAATCGATCACCATCAACTGCAATAAGCTGTAAGATTCCAGAAAAGGTATGGACAAGTTATTCGTGTGAATTTTCAACTATGAGAATATTTGGTTGTGATGCTTATGCTCTTATTTCTAAAGATCAACATTCTTAGTTAGATCCTAGATCAAAAAAATATCTGTTTGTTGGTTATGGTGATGGATTTAACGATTACAGATTGTGGGATCCTACTTCCCACAAACTCATCATTAGCAAATATGTAGTATTTGATGAATCCCCACTCTTAAAATCAGAATTGGTAGATCTTGAAGTCATACAAGAACAGGTACCGCAAGTTCAACAAATTTAGCTAGAAACTCAACCATCTTCAAAAAGGGAGGAGCATGACGAAGTTCCATAAGAAGAAGATGAAGATGAAGATGCATAAAATATCTAGGACATTGAGGATATGCCTCAATCATCTCTGAGGATATCTTCACGGGTCAGGAATCCTCCTACAATGTATGACGATTATGTTTCATCTGTGGATTTGGTTTTTATTGATGGAGAATCTAGTTGTTTTCAGGAAGAAATTAAGGTATATGAAAGTGCTCAAAGGAAGAAAGCTGTGAAAGAAGAAATGAATTCCTTAGAGAGGAATAAAACATGGGAACTGGTAGAAATTCCAAAGGACAGGAAGGTTGCCGGCTTCAAGTGGATCTAGAAATTGAAAAAGGGTGTCGATGTTAAAGTCGAAAGGTATAAAGAAAGAATGGTAGCAAAAAGGTATTCTCAAAAGGAAGGTATTGATTTTCATGAGATATTTTCGCCAGTTGTGAAGCTTGTTTCAGTTCGTGTTCTATTAGCACTAGTTGTTTTACATGATCTTGAGTTAGAGGAGCTAGATGTTAAAACAACGTTTCTACATGGAGATTTAGATGATGATATATATATGGAACAACCAAAAGGGTTTGTTCAGGATCCCAATAAGAAGTTTGTTTGCAAACTCAAGATGTCATTATATGGCATGAGACAGTTTCCTAGACAATAGTATAAGAAGTTTGATTTCTTCATAGTGAACCTAAATTTTACAAGAAGTGAATATGATCATTGCGTTTACTTAAAAAAGTTGGAAAATGACATGTTCATTATTTTGGTGTTAAATGTTGATGATATGATTGTGGTAAGAAAAAACATGGTCAAAATAAACAGGTTAAAGGCTCAGTTGGCTAGAGTGTTTGATATGAAGGAGCTAGGAGCAACAAAACAAATCTTAGGCATGGAGATACATAGAGATAAGAAAAATGGTAAGCTGTGGTTATCACAATAGAAGTATGTGGAGAAAATATTTATGAGATTCGGTATGAATAATGTGAAACCCGTACAGATCCCTTTCAATTCTCATTTCAAGCTTTCTTTAGGTTTATGTCCTAGTAATGACGAAAAAAATCATTATATGTCTCGTGTACCATATGCTAATGTAGTGGGAAGTTTGATGTATGCGATGGTGAGTACTAGACCAGATATTTTACATGAAGTTGGTGTTGTAAGTCGATATATGGAAAATCTAGGAAAAGAGCATTGAGAAGCAGTGAAATGGGTGCTTCAATATCTTAGAGGCACAAACAATTATTCTATCATCTATGATGGTTCTAGAGATTTAGTTTGTTGTTATGTAGATTCAGATTTTGCAGGTGGCTTGGAAAAAAGGAGATCTACTTCAGGATATGTCTTTACTCTTGCAAGAGGACATATTAGTTGGATTTCAAAGCTTCAAAATGTAGTCGCTTTATCCAATAGTGAGGCATAGTATATGGTTGCTTCACATGCATGCAAGGAGGCAATTTGGTTACACATTTTGTTGGGTGAGTTTGGAAGGATGCGGGTCAAAGTGAAAGTATTTTGCGATAGTCAAAGTGTTATTCATCTAGCTAGAAATCCATCTTATCACAGTAAGACGGAGCATATTCCTGTTAAGTACCATTTTGTAAGATGGATTGTTGATGAAGGTGGAGTGTCTCTAGAAAAGGTCCATAGAAAAGTGAATTCTGTAGACATGTTTACGAAACCACTTTTGTTAGAGAAGCTAAGGTGGTGTTTGGCTTCTCCTCGTTTGCAGAAAAGGTGATGAATTAATTAACAACATGATATATCACGTAAATTGTTGTCTGGAGATTGTTGGAAACATGCCAACGAATTTCTTCATGCGGTCACATGCACATGCACATGCACGCAATCTATTTATGAAGTGTTGGTTTAACTATGTGATCTATTCATGATCAGTTTGTATAACTGAGTGATAGATGTTATATATGTGAGCATACCAATAGAGGTAGAGTACACTGTGAGTGCAAGCGAGTACAATGTGTGAGGAGAGGATGATTGTATGCGTATGAAGGCTATTGTAATTCTTCATGGAATAATTGTAAGAAGACCGATAATCATCGCTCCTGGTTTCTCCTGGTTTTTTCCCTCATTGGGTTTCCACATAAATCACTCTGTCAATTTCTAAGATTATTGTGCTTGGTTTAATGGCCGTTTGATCTTGCTATGTTTTGCTTCTGCTGCCTAACATTTTGCAACTCTCTAAACTTAGAACTTTCCAAAAATAGCTAACCAAAATAATTACCATATTTCAACATTTGCAAATAAAATGGAGGATGCAATGCATGGAAATATGAAACCACCAACGACGTGGAGGATGAAAGCGTGAGAAGGAAAATGATGTATGAACCAACAAACCAGTTTTTGAAGGAATGAGCAAATCGGGTGAACAAGCGTTGGATTGATCCAATAAACGTTCGAATTAACCAACGAACGAATGTTTTCGCCCACCTTCGTCTGCATAAACAAACGAACAAGGTGAAGGAGCATTTGCATGTGAGAATGAACCGTGGTTTGATTAAAAAGTCGAGGAGATCAACTGGTTAAAGGATGAGGAATGGGGTAGACCTTTGGTAACTAAAGAATTGAATGTGGCATTTGGTGGTTTTATATTTTGCCACCCTGAGCGCCACCTTGTGGAGAGAGTTCTCGGCACTATGTAAACGGGATTGCGTGTTAGGTATAACTAAGGGCAATAGCGAGTAATCGAAGGAGACAGAACATTGTGCGAAAGAGGGGAGTCACGGAAATGTAATTAGGAGAATATATGAAAAAATATGATATTGTTGGTACTTCATCCTATTTTTATTTTATATTATATATTAATATTGCTTTTTCTTTTAGATTTATTTCTTCAAATTTCACTACTAAAATCGAATTGCGAGATTTGAAATTAATAGTTATCACTTCCATGACTTTTGACTATTAGAATTCCAAGCGAGTAGCTCGTATATTCAACAAAAATGTCATTTCAATTGACGGGATATTCTGTACATAGTCGATTATCATGTCAACCAACAAATAAAGACACAAATACGATAGTAGATTTGCACGTGAAAGTACTATTTATAAATGTGAGATGTGGTCGGTGCAAAAGCCCAATACGGAATTCTTACACTGCAACGTTTAAAGCATAGCTCAAAACAGAAGCCTAATGGTCAAAACATTCACTGAATCTACGCAAATGAAATTTGGTCAATGCCATGCCTGTCTCGTGCTGATATTTGGTTTTTGGGAATATGACTCAATCAGAGTGTTTCTATATAAATCCCTTCAATTCTTGTGCTTATCAGAATCGGAGTGTCTCTGTATATAAATCAATTAATTTCTT